>VZTN01035813.1:2043-28417 GCA_013400515.1 Erpornis zantholeuca | reverse complement strand
TTTTTTTGGGTGATAAATATATAAATAAAAAAACCTTGCAAATTTATACTGTCTCTCTACTTTATGAGAAGCTAGAGTCAGAGGTGATACACAATAAGCAAGTTTCCAGAAGCCTGTTTGCTGAGCAGCTCCTGCATGCTGAAGACAAAGTGACAATGATAAAAGACCCATGCTGTTGATTACATTAGACAAGACAGGACAAAATAGCACAAGATGTATTAATGTTGAAGTTAAATTTAAAACCAGGTATAAACGACTTCAGGCAGTGTGCGTAAAGCAACAAAGCTCAAAAATAAAGCACCATGCATTTATCCAAGGCTGGGGGTTCATCTTTCCAGGCTGTAAATGTTTTAAGATGAAGTTTGAAACAACAGCATTGTAATTTGAGTTGGAAATCCAGACTGCCTTACTGCTTGTGAGCACTGCATTGTATGTGGAACTAATTTTCAGGGGGTTTTTCCTTGCAATATTTCAGCCTTTTTCTCAAGTCATTACTTTCCAAAACACTGTAATCTTGTATGTGTGACCTTCAATTTCTATTGCCATGTTTAGATAAGAGCAGCTTATTAAATATAATATTGACCTATTCTTACAATTTGTTGCATTCCAGTAACTGAGGCTTTTTTCGTTCATTTTCTAAATGCAGTACAAAAATTATTTGATACCATTAGGCTTTGTAAATTTCCTTACAGAATCCCCACTTAAAATGCTTGGATGGTACATACATAAGGACTTTTAAAGAAAGAATCTTTTGCTATTGGTTTCTGTGTTACTTTGAATTCATAAAACATGACAATTTCACTTAGTGTTACGGCTGAAAGGAGATTTTAAGCCAGAGATGCTTTTCTACAAACCAGTTTTTGTCTACAGCTCCAAGGGTTGTCATTTGGCTTACGGAAGATGAAAGCAGGAAGCATATTCTCTGGGATGCAAACCTCTCGGACCTTTTCCCCATCTTGTTCAGTTAAGCCTTTAGACTGACAGCTGCCTTCTGAGTTCTTATTTGATTGTGCCTTGGGTGGCTGATATTTGGGGTGTTAGTGAGACCTTTCCTTATATCAATACAATGACTGAGTCTTGTGATGGCCTAATGATTTTATGGCACTAGGAAGATCATCCTATTGATATATAGTGTAGTCTACCTATTCAGGTACCTGAAATATTCACACCCATCTTTAAAAAGAAAAAAAAAAAAGTTAACTCAAGGTTGGCTTAATCTAGCAGGATTTTCCAAAGATTGCAAACATCTACTCACCTGAGCTAAGGAGGTGCTTGCTAATGAGATTAGAAATATTTTTTTTTACAGATTAGTGTATTCCCAGAAGAGTAGTGTAATGGAATATGATGCTCACTCTAGAAGAGCTAAGAGTCTGTGACTATTAGAATATTGCAGTACAGATGGTGGGTGAAGCAGGCTGAGCCTGCACCAACAGCATGCAGGTGTAATATTCTTTCCCTTACCTACCTTTTTCCGTTTATTGCTGCTATGTCCTGCAATTTAGAGGGGCAAAGAATTCAACTAACAAGTTAAAAAATCACAGCCAATGCTTTTTCCTCTAGGTCTTCTGAATTGAAATAAGAGCTGGAAATATACTTTTTTTTCTTTCCATTGGGAGGAGTTGGTAAAATACTTGGAGCTGTTTTTCAATTAGTAATTTAAAAATGTGAACTCAGCTCACAGCACTCTAAATGTATACATCTGAAGACAGTATGAGTGGAATATTTATATGATATAGATTTAAGACTAGTTTTTTGTACACAGTTTCCTAACTCCAGATCTTGGCATTGTTTTTCTTCCCATTGTTCTTCAAGCTCCATTACTGCATACAAATGGCAAGGCACAGCTGTGCTTATCAGATTTGGTTTCCTATGCTATCTTGTTTCAGACAAAACTTAAGATAAAGGTTCCTTTGAGAATGTAAAGGCTTAAAAGTTTCACTTTTGTATCAGTACCTACCTCATACATTCAATTTGGCAGCTTTCACAAGAAAGAACAGCTACCAGGTGATTTCTGCATTCTGAATAGAGTACTAGGACAGAATAGTTGTATATCCTGCATCTTGTAACTGAGGACTGTGAAGTCAAAATAAATAAGAGTAGTAAAATAAAATCTGTAACTGGGTATTTTTCTAATCACAAAAGTATATCTATTCTTTGACATTTTGTCTATATAAGAGAATTTGAGTAAGTGTGGGTCATTTTTTCTATATAAGTAGAAAGCATTCACATGTGGGTAAATTGAAATCTAATCAAGATGGAATACTTTAATATTACTTTTAAAGAGAATTATCACAACATTAGCTACTGATATATTGGTGAAGATCTGTTTGAGGAAGTTGTCAAAATGTAATTTCATTTAGGTAGAATTTTTTTTAACAGAGAACTTATCTAATGGATCGTATTTGAGATGTGAGAATATTTAGATATTGGATTTATATTGGCAAATTTATTTCTTACTCTCTTCACTTTTCAGTTTCTGATACCTGTGTTTTGGCAACATATCTGTTCTTTTAAAATTGCTTCCTTTTTAATTTCAAGCAACAGCAGTGTTATCTCACTGCTTACCAGGGTACCAAAAGGCACTGCTATTCAAAGGAATGTGCTGTCTCAGGAATGTATTAATGCCATGTCAGTAGTGGAACTACAAGGATGAAGAGCGGATGGGTTTAATGATGATTCTCACTTACTGTGGAATCTCAAAAGATGTCTTTGTCCAAATTACAGTCAGAGACTGATTTTTATTTTGAAGCCTTGAGGGAGCCCCACGGAGAAATTATTTTGGAAATTTCTCTCGTGTGTGTTTGCTTGGCTTGTTGTTTGCAGCCAGTGTCATCTCCCTATCACATGCTGTAATCAAACCACATCTCAGAAGAATGGGATAGACATGAGAACTCTGGAAATTTGTCTGTACTGTCTTCTAGAATTTAGATGTCACAAATCTCAAAGGAAAGCATCAATCTTCAGTACTTAAACCCTTGCAATTCCCTCCCCTTCAATATTGGTTCCAATACCAAGTACAGGGGTACAAATGTTGTACAATGCCATTCCAACACAACATTTTGAAGCAGGTAACATTTACATGGTAAAAAGGAGCCTAAAGCTCACCTGAAGATCATTTTTGCTTCCATAATTAACATGTTATGAAAACACAAGACAGAAAAATAGCATGTAACAACATGTAACAACAAAATGCTTGTGTGTATTTACATTTCTATCCAGAAACATGAATTGAAAACAGAAATACAAGAAAGGGCTCATAGAGTTAATTCTTCATTATTTTCTTATAATTAACTTTTCAGGAATGAGCTTATCCTTCAGCAGATGCCACATTGTTATCCTTGGAAACTTAACATAGTGAAGGTGATCCTGCCAATGCATTGGGGCAGATACTACAACATAGGTACTATGCTGCTGCAGTAACTTGCAGTGGTGTGTTTATGTATCCGTGCCTGATGGCTCAGAATGCCTAGAAAGAACGTCAGAAAAATCATTAAATATAAAAAAATATTTTACAAGCCATGAGATGCTGGTAAAACTCTCCATGGATTAGTTTTTATATTCTCTGCTCCCCCCAGCGAGAGCTCTCAACATGTGACAGTAGATTCTTTATATTTGGAAGACTCAGTGACTTAGATGTTTTTAAGTTTAATTAACTTTTAATGTGCTAAGAAAATATCTAACTCATACAGCACTCAAAGAGTGATAGGCATTTAGCACATGAAAGCATTAAGACATGCTCATGTTTGCAAACTGTACAGCCAGAACAATTTATTTAAATCAGAAGGTTAAAGTTGCCTTTCTGTTCTTTTGCATTGTTTCCCCCAAATTTTTCTTCCTTTTTTTTTTTTTTTGGTTTTGTGTTTACTGATTTATTGTGTGTAGAGGATGATTACACTTAGAGTGGAGTTTTAGGGTTTTGCTGCATATACAAACTAAGATAGTAAAGGTAGTTCTAGCACTATCCAAAGATATCCAAGTGTTTCTCAGTTGATAGAATCCCATGTCTATCCTCTCCTACTTTCTCCTATTCCAACCTCCATCTGTTATTTCCTGCTAGCACTTTATTGAAACTTTTCTACCTCTTGATTTGTATTGATTCATTCATAAAAAGTTCTGTTTCTAAACTTCCACTAAATATTTTCTTTGACATGAAAATTAACCAGCATAGTCATTTTAGAATTTGCTCTTCACTCCCTAAAGATTCAAAATCTTATTTCCTGCAGGTGAATGGTTTGTATACTTCATGACAGGTTATGAGAATATAGGACAAAAAGAAGAATATAGTACTTAATGAAGGCTTTCAATATATACAAAGGAAAAAAAGGTTATGGTTTTTCTTTAAAAAATCATATGTCCCCTCTGATCATATATTTTTTTAATTAAATTTCAAAATCAGTGATATGTTTTCAACTTTTAATCATATTTCCAATGTTGCCTTTCCCTGGTCTTAAAATTAAAACCAAAACATGGTTTATGGGGAAAAGGGGTTTTTACTTTGGTATTTATTTAAGGATCCTTGGGTGCAGCATTTCGTCCAGGTGGAATGTTCTGAAATGCATGCACCACCATCTCTCACACACTGAAATGCACATAATTATAGGCTTTGAAAATTAGCATATTTATCAAAGGTTCCCGAATGAGAGGCTCGAGTGAACTCCCCGTTCTGAGGAACTTTTTCTTTGGATGGGCTTATCTTAGTTTACAAAAACATGTTTTGGAGAGGACTTTGGTGAGACTTCCAGACTTTTTGGTCTTCTGGTTTAACAGTACAGTGGGTCTCAGTTAAGTTATCAGACTTGGAAAGTTACAAGTATGTAGGCTAAAAGCACTAAGAATACATAAAATATAAAAGGGTATACAGGAGGGGTATAAAAGAAAAAGCAAAAAATCACCCTGGCATCACCAATGGAAATATAGAACTTAGAAGAAAGTGTTCAAACCTTTGGAAAACATCATTAAGGAAAATACTGTCAACACAATTAATGTTTGAATTTTTTTTTCCTGGTAGGGATGGGTCCATTTATTACTTTGATTTGTGCATAATTGTATCATTACTGAAGTTTACTAAAGGTGTGTCAGTTTTTATGTCAGAAAGAGGTTTTCAGGAATGTGTCCAGGATGTTAATTTTCAAGATGTAGTGAAAGATCATCCTATTGATATCATCAGAAGAGAAGAAGCAATAAACTAAGAATTTGGGAAGTTTAGGTAAAATAAACAAATAAAAATAATAAATAAAGTAGCTTTTAATTATGGTTGATATGGCAATTTAAAAAGATAACTAAGCACCTTTACCTGCTGGTCATGATTGTTACCAAACATCAAATTTTGTGTATTTTATATCACCTTATCTTAAAAAAAATTAATTTGGCCATGATGAAAATAATCAAGAGTTCCAAGCAGCACAAGATCATGGTATACTGGCAAAGAATCTAGGAACAATTAGTTTTAAAATTATTAGTGTCTGCATCAGCCTCAGTAGAAAAGAGTTATTCTTCCTACTGACTTAGAAATCTGGGTGTATGTCAGGGACTGAAATGGTTCATGCCTCAAACATTGCTATGATGGAATTTTACCCATTATAGAGTTTTTTTAATAGAATTATGAAGTTAATAAGGTTCATATGTTAATGAAGGTGTTGGTTAGGTTGGGGGGTTATTGAGTTTATTGCAATGTAAGTTGGGCATTGTTGTTTAAGGGCAGTATTTATTAAGGGTTGATCACAGAAGTTTCTGGATTTTGCTAAGAGAAGGGGTATGGGTGTCAATCACAATTAGCATAAGGGGAGAGAGAGGAAGACCCCACTGGACCATTACAAACCAGTCACAAGACTCCTGGGAACAGATGAGGCAACCTGAATAGCATAAGAGGGGGGAGTCAAGGGAGGAGCTATATTCAGCTCTGGGGTATAAAATGTAACTCCCCAGCCCTGTGGCATGCCTCTGGCTACCCCAATCCATGGCTACGCACCCAGTGCTGCTTCTTTGCCTTGTAGTTCAGAAGATTGTCAGCTCGGGTCTCTAACTGTCACCACTACTTCGGCCAAATAAATTTTCCTGTTTCACTATTTTAAATTGGAGAGTGTATTTATCTCAGAAGCTACAACCACAGAAACCCACTCCTCCTTGAAGATGCCTAACTGGAACTTTGGACTGTGAGTTAAGCCACTTAGATAAGATAAAGGTGGCAGTATTGTTCAATCATCCCAGGTCTAGGGAGAAACAAACAAGGCTGAGAGAAAGGAGTGCATCCACAAGAAAGCCAAAGGCAGCAGAGAATCATCCCTGGCTGGGTTTGGGGTGGGGGAGACCACAGCCCAGAGAGGCCTGGTTTACACAGACACCTCTCGCCCTGCCACAACCAAGGGTGGGGGGAGGAGGTTTCAGGTATGTGTCGTAACTTCAGGTCAGAGAGTGAACACTCATCTTCCCTTACACAAGCTGGACCAGCTATGGAACCCCCAGTCCCACAGGCCACATGCACGGGACATTCATGTAGAAGTCAGCTGAGGGGGTGTCATAATCCACCAAAGACCCTCCAGAGTGCTCCCCAGACTAATTCCTGAGGCCTTGCACCAGAGCACTGCATGTGACGCAAAGTGATGCCACAGATCCAGACTCTGCTGCAAGAGACTGTGTTAAACTGCTTCTCCTCTGCCCCCCAGGGAGGTGCCTCAGCCTTCCCACCCGGCCTGAACGTATATTAATCCATTCTGTGCTTCTTGGGGGACCCTCACCACCAAGAAGACCAGCTGGAGAGGATCACTGGGATGCTGGTGGGATCCATGGAGTAGTGGTATTTTCTTCTGTCTCTGTCACTTTCTGTCCCCTCATCTGTTTTCTATTTTTCTCTTCCTTTTTCTCTCTTTCTCTCTCTCTCTCTGTATCTCTCATTTACTATCAAATAAACCATATGCCATACTATTGGCTTTGGCATATGGTCTCATTTGCACCTTAATTTGGGCAGAGGCACTTCTAGTAACTTTAAAATCTAGATTGTAACACTGAGTAATTAGTAGAGTAGTAGAGGTGAGTGAGGGGAGAAAGAATATAAGGCAATATTGAGTCAATACTATTGGTCATGAATAGATACCTACTGCAATGGCTGTTAAATGAGTCTGAAGTTATCTGCAAGTCTCCTGCTGTTCTACCTATTTTTGCATGCCAGAAATCCCTATTCAATTGCACATGGTGTCTGAAGAGCGAGATAAGGTCAAGCTGCACCATTGCTCCAAATTCTACTGAACCCTGATCTGCTTGGGAGAAGGAGATATCAAAGTGCATAGAGTGCACGTTATAAAAGTATAAAAGTATGAAGTTTGAAATTATCTTTAACATTTTGGCCTATTCTACATCTCTATTTTTTAAATTCCACTCTTTTTTTTCTATGGAAGATAGAGGAATCATTATCTTCCATGCTGCAAGAGATTCCACTAAAGAACGATTTAAAAAAAAAAAAAAAAAACCCACAAAAAATAATAAAAAAAAAAATTTCTTTAATTCTAGCTCTAATCCTGCTGTCTTAAGGAGGCAAACTCACTTGACCCTCAAAAACCCTTCAAATATTAAATTCAAAGAAAATCTAGAGATCTATCATGTTTCCTAAAATGATCATTAAAAGCACCTGAAATCAGCTAAATGTTCTAATTAGAAATGCAGAATAGATATATTCATAATTTAAATTGGTCTAGACATAAGGTGAATGCCTATTTCATGAAAGTCATTGTAACTTCATTGGACTTTATTCCTTTAGTTTGGGTTGTTTATCTCATTACCTTCTCTATTGCACTTAAAATCTCTCATGTTTCCTTTGTCAGGTGAGAAGATCTGTGGTAACATGAAAAGCAATGGATGCAAGACTATTAATATTTCCTGTGTTATTGGATGCTTTATGTGTACTGTAAAAATTAAAAAGTGGGAAATTAAAGCAGAATTCATAACAGTGCCCATAAGAATTGCATTTTTTTGGCTTGGCACATCATCACCAGTAAGACAGAGATAATTTTTCTCAGTATAAATAAAGTAAATATTCTCTAGATAAACTGCTCTCTACATCTCAGCTACCAGTGATGCTCCCGGATGTGTTCTCTATATAGTTTGCTCAGTTTTGCCGCCATGCAGAAGAAGTATTTTCCCTGAAGCACAATTACAATCTTGTATACAAGATTCTGTGTAAATAGCATTAATGAACAATAGATAGATTTGTCACTCTATTTTTGCATTTTTAAAAAATATTTTGTACTTTAGAACAGTCGTCTTTTCAAAATCTCAATTTGCTGCATAAGCTTTTGTTATGAAAACTACACAAAACACTGCAAATTCACAAAGATTGCCTATTTCTTTGTAAACTATGCAATTGGAGATATCCTAGAAAAACTTTCAATTCATTTCAGGTAGAAATGGAACTGTTTTCTCTTGAAATGTTGCCAGAATTAATTGAATTTTTGTAGGGCAGGAAGTTCAGTTTGTACAAAATTCTTTGTGAGATTATAGTTCATAGACACTGCTGGAGAAATTTGGTACTGTAGACCAATTTTAATATGAATTTTTGACTAAGGGAAAGGTACCTTCTTTGGAAAGGCATAACGAAAAGTGCGAAGTTACAGCACCTTATCTCTTTCACAGCCATAATGACTACATCATTCATTTGCCCTGAAGAGCTTCCGATCTAAAGAGATGAGATGAATAAAAGAATGATAACTGAACTGCATAGGTTCATGCAGCAGGTCAGCACCAGAGCTGCAAAGAGAATTCAAAGTGTCCATTAGCCCATCTAGCTTTGGAAAAGATTGTGTGCAAGGCATAAATGGACAAACGATGATGAGAGATCATTCTTGTGAAGTAGATTTTAAGGTGTCACTGTATTTTTTTTTATATAATAAATGTAAACCATTAGGCTTCAGCATACTAGAGAAAAAGAAGCTGAAAGATGAACAGAACTTGTCACAACTCATTAAGGAAGCTATAAACTTTTCCTTCCTGAGAATTAAAGTCTATCCAGATCTAGACAGAGAAAATAAAATAAAATAAAGTAAATGGCATTTAGGTTCTTAAAAAATACTTGTAGCTACTGATGAAGCTGTTCCTTAAGTTGCTTCATATGAGGACATTTGCTGAAATAATTATCCCCTGAGAACAATTAAGGAATTGGTTTCTACACTGAAAAAAAAAAAAAAAAAAGTCTTGCTTTTTTTAAAGTTAGTGAAAGCAAAAGCAATGTCTTCTGATTATTTCTTGAAAAAAAAAATCCCACAATAACTAAGTTCTCTCAGCACTTATATAGATAATAGGAGGGTAGGTACATTGAATTTATGGTACCTATTCATGCTCTTTCTTGTCTGAGACAATGTAAAACTGTATCTTACTTGAGTCTGAAGATTCCATCAACCACAATGTCTGCTGCATCTGAGCAGACCATGTGGTGGTACAGACTCTTAATGCCCATAGCTGGTGTCTCCATTCTTCGGGGGCAATTAGTGACTCTTACTTTACTCATCCCAGCCTCTGGATGTCTGGCTGTTACTAGATCTTGTTGCTCAGTGGAAAACTGGTGCAAGTCCTCTAGCGGTAAGGAAGAGAGAGATCAAAATAGACATCCGTCTTTGCCTCTGGGAACCTCTGCCCTTCCTATCTTTTTTTTACCAACAGGAAAACTTTTACCCATAGCTCAACATACCATAGCTTTTGCCTCCAGGTTGCAGAAAAGTCTGTTAAGAGTGTCTAAGGACTGTGATTTCTAAAGCTTGCTGTCAAGTTGTCTCTGTCTAAATTTGGATGTTCAGCTGACTAGGTGTTTCCACAGTTGGATATTAAACTAGAAGAAATTTTAAAACTTATTTCTGTATCTTAATACAGTTCTCAGTTAAAACTGTGCTATTTCAAAGATAGTAATGCATATGAGTACTGGTAATTTCAGCTTTTGTACACAGCTACAGTTATTTTGGTACACAGCTCTAAAACAGTTTACCTTGTGTTTTTGAACTAAAGCAATCTTCCAGTCTGGAGTATCTGGAACTGGTCATCATCTGATGATGCTTTTATGACACTCCCTTAGGATTTTCTGTGCAGCAAAATATTTTACTCATGTGTGCTCATCTTACATGTTGGTGAATACTGTGACTTTCTTGGAAATTGGTTCAATACCCAAACAAGTTCATCTGAAATGAGAGGGGAACATTGTGTTTTATAGTGGGACAATGTGACAAAGCTCAGCAGTGCAGTGGCATGGACAACAGTCTGCCACATGATGAGCCCTCCAAAAGTCCTAGAGGCTAGGACCTAGAGGTCCAGCCAAGTGCTGGTCATTTCCAGTGTATTTTAAGACTAGAACCAAAGCAAGTGGCTTTTCCTTCCATCTTCCTGCTCTGCTCTGTCCATATGCAAACTGATTTGCTTTGAGTATTACACAAAAACTCAGGCCATATTAATTCCATCCTGTTTTGCATAAATTATTTTCAGATTATGATTTCTTACAGAATTTCTTCTTTCACTGTATCTTCACATGTATGGAATATATCTATTCTTCTTCCACTTGTCTAAATTCTGGATACAAGAATATACCTGGACTTTTATGTACTCTGCACATGTATACCACTCTCGCAATGGACTGAGAAAAATGGATTGAAAAGTCAGACATGCAGGCTGGACATGGTAATACTCTGTCCTGGACCCTTATTTAAATGACTGCGAGAGCAGGAACTAAGTGGTTGTTATTATGCAAATATTATTCATTCTTCGCATAACCTTTGCCTCCTCATGAATTAATGAAACCCCATAAAACACATTTTAAAATGAATGCTAATTCAATCTTTGTGTGAATTGGATTACGGGGTATATCATATTTCAAAAATAGTATGTAGTTATCAAAAAAAGATTAATTGAAAACAGAGGCTATGTAAACCAAATATTGAGTACTGAATCAAGCAGGCTATCTGAAACATGACTGGGTTTCCGGGCACGTAAGACTACTATCTCTAAAAATGCATACCTAAAGTTATGGAAAATAACTTTCCAAGGTTGCACAATGACAGCTTTTCATGTTCTCTCTCCATGAAAAATTTTTTGAAAAGAACATGAAAATTTTGCAAAAGCAGCTTTCTAGCTCTGGAAGAAGACTGCCTACTTTAATGATCAGCTGCAAGTAGCAATCTGGTCAGCAAGACAACAAAACTGCCTACAAAGTAAACAGGACTTCTTTCCCCCCCTTTCCCCCTCCACTCACATCCCTCTCTCCTTTTTCAATGGATTTGTTTTTGAATGACAAAGCCAGACTCAGCCTACCAGTGACATCTTACCAAGACAAATTCCCTAAGCCATGGCGAATGTTTTCCAACTAAACTGTTGACCTTATGATAAAGAAATGTCAGTTGTCATCAACAATCAGATACTCAGTACAAAGAGACAAGAGAAGAAATGCCTGCAGCTTGACACACGTTGTGCATAACACATTTCTGCATGGTTTGAAAATGCTGGGCTCATCCCCTTCACAGCTCCTGAGTTCTGCATTGAGCCAAACCTAAACAGGTGAATGAGTGTTGGAGGTTTGGACTTACTCTTTTTTTTTTTCCTTTCTCTTATGGAATTTTTCTCCCATTTGTTGCCTAAGAGACCAGAACAATGAATACTTAAGGGAGACAGAGGATGTGGCAAAGATGCGGGGAGCGGTGCAGCTGGCTGCAGTCTCTTAGCTGAGGGGCCTTCTCTTGGGAAGTGCAGATACTGTGAGATTTCAGCTGGGGTGTCAGGGACCGGGCTCATCCCTCGCTCTCTCTCAGGACCGGAGGTGAGATGGTTTCTTTCCGGTGGGGGCCTCAACTCGGCAGCCGTGCGGTGTGATCAGCTCGGCAGACGCGTGGTGTGGGCGTCTGACTGGACATACTGTTGCCTTGTGGTATTTGTCTGTTTTTACCTTTTCCTTCAGCACTGTGCTTGGGGCTTGCCAGCTTGCTTTCTGCTCCTCTGCGTGCTTGGGAGCCCAGAGGAGGTGCATGCTGCTCTGGGAGCCAGCAGCACGCTGTGGCCCACCGGGCTGCTCCCTCCGCACCATGGCCGGACCCTGGGACCAGCCATCACTGGTGAGCTATCCACGGGAGTGATCCCCCACCCAACCCCGCTGTTTTCTGCTGCTGCTTTTTGCTACACTTTAACCCAACATCCCCTGCCCATCTGGATCCACTGCACCTCCAGAGTGCACAGCTCCAGAGATTTTGCTACTCTTTTTTTGCCACCCCAGGTGTGCTCACCTCTGCTGTTCCAGCCTGCTGCTCCATGGCTACTGCTACAGTCCAGCTCGCCACCCAGAGTGGCACTGAGACCGGCTGCTCCCCAGGAGTTGTGGAAAGGGAGCATCCGCCTCTCTTCCTCTGTCACCTGAGCCGCCATTGTCAGTGTGGGGGCGGCTGAGCTGGCGCCACAGCGCCCCCTGCAGGCGCGGGGGAATCACCGCACCCACCCTGCCCGGCCGGGAGCCACCAGCGCCCCCTGCCGGCTGTGAGCGTCACTGCAGCGAAGGGGAAAGGGCCTGCGGCCCAGAGAGGCTGCACTGGCCTCTGCTGCTCTCTGTGCCGGCTGACATTGCTGCTTGTTTGCATTCTTATATCTATAGATATTCTAGTAAAGAACTGTTATGCCTTTTCCCATATCTTTGCATGAAAGCCCCTAATTTCATAGTTATAATAATTATGAGGGAGGGGGGGCATATTTTCCATCCCAAGGAAGGTTCCTGCCTTCCTTGGCAGCATCTGCCTAGATTGTTTTCTTTGCTATTTTTGCTACTTCAGCAGAGTATATCCGGACAAAGGAAAAATATTTTATATAAAATACATTTCTTATTCTTAATGTATTGCAGAAAATAGAAATTTCCGGAGAAAATGTAATAAACTTACTTTTCCTTATTAAGCAAATAGATTTCATAGGATCATGGAACCATTTCATTTGGATACTCACAGAAATTGACTTTAGAAAGATAAGTTTGGCAACAAATAGGCACACCTTAGATCAAAAGTTTGACACAGATGACACAAGTGCTTCTCAATTGGATCACATTGGATCTACCTAGTTACATGCCTTCCTTTCCTGTCAGAACTCTAGCATTACACTTTGCTGTTTGCTTTCCGATT
The DNA here is from genome assembly GCA_013400515.1 of Erpornis zantholeuca. Classification (NCBI taxonomy): domain Eukaryota; kingdom Metazoa; phylum Chordata; class Aves; order Passeriformes; family Timaliidae; genus Erpornis; species Erpornis zantholeuca. Next base: position 15,302 of record VZTN01035813.1, on the reverse strand, counting down.
TTGGTCTGAATGCAACAAAGTTAGTGGGAGAATCAAGCATTGGATAGAAGAAATATCCTTAGTGCAGTTTATGTTTTGGCATTGTCAGTACTTCTGGGCACAGCCTTGTCAACTACTTCCAAAATGTTGATTCAGTTAGAAGGCCTAGCTGGTACATCTTAAGAATCTTGGGCATGGGTCCACAAAACGGTTTTAGAGATTCACAGTGTTGTCCCTGGGCTCCCACAGCAGAACTGATTTCTTTGTGTGAAGCGCAGAAAGTTGGACACATCAGGGTGTGATGCTCAACAATTACAGAATTCACATGAAGCAGTTGTTGACTAAAAAAGATATTTTATCATTCTTGTGTAGAAAGCAAAACATAGTGCAGCTCCTGCATAAGTGCCTTAACTGGAAGGTTACCAAGCCCTTAACCATCCTTAACCCTAGGTTATGAACCATTTGCTAAAATCATTTATTCCCCTTTTCTCTCAGTCAGTCTCTGAATACTCTGACCGTTTTCATGGAGAAGTATTATCTTCCATAGAGATGTGAGAAATGGAGAAAATAGATATTCTTTTGTCTTAGGTTACAATCTAAGATGTAACCAAGAGTATGCATTCTATCACCATCTTCATAAGCTGTTAAAACCAGGTGGGGCAGTGTTCTTTATCTCTTTCATTACTCATCCCTGATAACTCCCTCCAGGAGGATATCTTGTGCTTACTGGCCATCTAGCCTCACTGCATGACTCATAAAATTACATCATCCCATTGTGAAATGCTCTGCCCAGGGGGAGGAACCAAGCATTCCTATCTGGATATATTCTGACGTTTGGAACACCACACTCAACCCTTACCTACTGGATTCCCAGAGGACAAGAGCTACATAACCACCACTGGATGACCAGACCCTTCTACAGGATCACCACTTTGACAGAACCACATTTATCACTTCAGGAGGACTGCAGCCACCGTTTAATCAGACTGCTACCACCACCCTGACCAACCTGACTCCGTCAGTTTAAGACAGTGTTTTCTGCTTTTAATTTTCAGATTAAATTGTAGTTCTGACTTGGAGTGTGCCACTGGGTTGCTTTCAAACTAGTACATCTGTCTAAGGCTCCCTGTAAAATTTTGGTCTGTGAGGCAGCCATGCCTTTGATTGATAACTTTCACTAGTCCAGAGCTTTCATTCTCATGCTGACTTTGTAACATCACTTGCTCATACATGGACGAGTAACTTTCTGGCTGCATCTACAAGTTCCCTTAGTGGAACTGCTGCACATTTGATGCAGTCAACCAGTTGACTTTCAGAGTTTCATTACCTGTACTCACCAATGAAGACAGTCAAAACCCACAACTTTATTATTTTTATTATTTTATTCTGAAAATATCTTACATGTGCTTGTTGCTTTTACTCGGGGTTTTTGGGGGTATTAAATTTTCTGATCTTCCCCTTTAGCAGCAAACACTGGGAACTGCTTTGTGTTAAGAAGTAGAGTTGAAATTGTCTATATTTTTACCATTTTACCATTAAAAAATGGCAGTTCTGATCTAAAGCTCTGAATTTCTCTAAACAATTATAAATCATCATCTTAGTTTTGGAAAAAGATTGTTTCTCCTAGAAATCCTGAAATTTACAGAAATTGGAAATTGATAAACTCTGCTCTGTCTTTAAATTCCCTTATAAAAATATTTTCCTCGCTCAATGTTGAGCATATTCAAAGAGCATATCTAGAAATAATGACAAAATAAATACCTTGCAAAATAAAGAGTATCTCAAATGTAAAAAAAGTAGCCTGCCAAGGAGTATAAATAGCTTTATAGGAGATAGAGTAATGGATGATGTGGTAACGTATAAAGTACAAAGAAGAAATATCATCATAACAGATTGTGTTGCTACTCTCTTTTAATGGGGCAACAAGTGATGGGGAGAAATGGTAGGAACAGGATACACAGAGGAGGAGGTGGCACAGGAGATCATTTGAAGCAGAGATCAAAAAGTATCAAACTGGGTAGATAAGAGGAAATGATTTGGGAGTAAATATTCTATGATTGTCATATATTTGAAAATATTTGAACTGCTGGTTGAAAACTTTATACACCTTCCCATAATGCTGAAGCATATGGCAATAGATCTATCTTCACAATATGAATCCCACAGTACAGAGCCAGAGCTAATTAGAACAAATTGTAGTATATTCTGTAATACCATAGTTGAACCAGTTAAGAATTTTTGCTTAGAATATTGATATAGAAACCCTCTTTTTAGAAGCTGTTAGTATTTATCTATTTATTCATTTATTTATATAGATCTTCTGCAAATGGCACTGTTAAGAACAGTCCTGTGACTCCTTTCTCACATCCATCTTTTCCTATTTTGCATCCATTTTCATGAAAAGTTAGTTTATACTCTCAATAAATGGGTGTATTATGCAATTAAATGAGCTATTCTTTTTTCACTTTTTACATAATTAATGGTGGCTTTTAAAATATCAATACTTGGCCTCTTTGTGCAATTATTAGGCAAAACTTAAATTGATATCAATGAGAATTTTGCAAGTAAAAATGCATAATGGTGCCTAAAGATTAATCAGGTTGTCCAGGAGTGGCCCCGCTGTGCTGTTGGGGGGGATACTGGCAAAAGGTCTGGTTGTTGATTTGACTCCTTGCCTGTAGAAAGAAATGAGTTATTAAGCAAAGATAAAAGGGGTGCATCATGAAGTTTTTGTACAGCTCAGAAACTTATCCAGCCAGGTCCTCTGCAAAGGCAAACTATAGGCTCCTGGAGAATACCTTTCTCACTTCCTTGTGTGCCCCTCAAGCATGTCAGATATATTGTTTTGTGCTCCTCAGTAACTTGCCCATGGCTCGGGTAGGGGCTCACAAGAACAAAAAGATTAGCTGGAGACTGATGTAGGTAAGACTATAAAGGTAACTCTTAGCTCATTTTAAGGGCCAAGTATAAAGAACATGGTTGCCTATATATAAATATGATATAACATTGACTTTTTTAAACGTTGTTGGATGTATATCTTCAGCTAGGGAAAAGATTATTTTATCTGCCTTTCTCCCTGGGAATTAAGATACATCTCTGTCATCCATATCTGGTTCTACTAAACTGAGTATCAAGACTGAGTATCAGAACAACCTAACCTGAGTACACCTCAAAAAGTCTTTGATCCCTTCAAATAGTTACTAATGGGGTACTGATCCATCTACTAACTGACTCGACCACAAAGAGAGAAAGGACATGCCTTCATTCGTAGAATGTGAGAAACTTTAAATAAATTTTATTGTTTTCTTTGGCTTTTTTCTTAATGAATGTAAGTTTCCTCTGGATAACAATTAAAACTTTTAATTTAATTGTCAACATTCATTTAAATTAATGCACTCGGGGATAAATTGGAGAATCGTATTGTCTCTTTTCATAAAATTTCCTTATAAATAGCTTAGAGCTGAACCAAAATTTAGGTTCTTTAGTTCCATTTAAGTTATTTATGTCAATAAATTTCCACTAGAAAGCTGGTTCTTCACCCATTTCTAAGATTATTCATATTAATGCTAATGAAGATACTTAGAAATGCTGAAGAGTCTGTGTAGCCATTCTTCTGCCAACCCTTTCACTTTTTCCTGAAGATACAAAGCTTTTAGTGGACATCTGCTTGAATTATCTGACAAGAAAGATTCTTGTAGTTTTAATGGAATTATTTTTTTCATTACCTCTTGTTTATATCTTGTGCTCTCATAGTGAAATTATCTGTAGCCATACTTACCAGATTTTATTTGAATGGTTCCTACCTTTATCAGAAATAGCTCATCATGCTCTGTCACAACAGAGGAAAAATCAAATTATTTAACTAAGTCATGCTGAGTAGATGGAATGTAGACAGAAAAGGCTTTGCTGAACAGTAATTGATCCAACAGTAAGAGCTTTGGCTGCATGCTGTCTCAGGCATTCTCTTTTAGGTTGTAATTACCATCTTATTTAAAATTATTATTTGATATTTGAGCACCTGTGTTTGTTTATCATAACAATGTAAGAATATAAGAAGCAACTGCAATGGAAGCAAATGCTTTGTGGAAGAAAATAGTCTCCCTGGTCTTCCTTATTTTAGGCATTTTGGTAAATTACATAAATAATATTTTATTGCCATGGATACAAGGAAGTTGGATAGATTTCAGTTAGTGCTATATGAGTCTTCCTGTCTAGCACGCTTATAATTGCATAGATCTCCAATGTACAAGAATTAAAAAACTAGTGTCATAATATAAACTATGTGTATCACTTCTGTTGTATATCATAATATAACCATTATGTCTAAGATTCAAATTTGCTTAGTGATCAAAAAGGTAAAAAGCTAAAAAATTTGAGTTAAATTGGGTAAAGCAACATCTTGGATTGCAGAACAGCATATGGATAGAGAAGGGTGGTGGAAGGTTGTCAGGGACTGAAATAGTTCATGCCTTAAACATTGTTATGAAGTTTTGCCCATTATAGCAAAAACTGTATAAAGAAACTACAACCACAGAAGCTTAACTTACAGAACTTTGGACTGTGAGTTAAGCCACCTAAATAAGATAAAGAGGATACTATTGTTCAATTATTTCAAGTTTAGGGAGGCACAAACAAGGCTGAAGAAAAGGAATGTATCACAAGCGAGCCAAACGCAGCAGAAATTCTTCCCTGGGTGGGTTTGGGGTGGGGGAGACCACAGCCCACAGAGGCCAAGTTTACACAGACTCCCTCTGAAACAAGGAGGGGGGAGGAGATTTCAAATGTAACCTCGAGTCAGAGGCAGTGAACACTCATCCTCCCTGACACAAACCGGCCCAGCTATGAAACCCCAAGTGACACATTGCCACAGGCCACATCTACAGGACATTCACATGGGCGGCAGCTAAGGGGGTGCCCTAATCCATCAAAGACTCCCAAAGCACTCTCCAGAGGCCTTGCACCAACACCACTGCACGTGATGCAAAATGATGCAATAGATCCGCTCTGCTGCAAGAGACTGGGCCCCACCGGGGCAGGTGCCAGGGCATTCTCATCTGGCCTGAGCATATATTAATCCATTCTGTGCTTCTTTGGGGACCTTCATCAGCAAGAAGATCACCTGGAGAGGATCATCAGGATGCTGGTGGGATCCGCAGAGCGCCGATATTTTCTTTAGTCTGTCTCTGTCACTCTTTGTTCCCCCATCTGTTTTCTGTTTCTTTATCCCTCTTCTTTCTCTCTCTCATACTTACTGTCAAATAAAACCCATAGTATTGACATCGGCATATGGTCTTGTTTGCACTTTAATTTGAGCAGAAGCATTTCTAATAACTTCAAAAACTGGATCATGACAAAGGTGAAGGCTCTACAGAGAAAAAATATATAGCTAAAAATAGCCAATAGCTCTCTGATTAGGACACAAGGTTAGAGGACCAATTGGGAATACTATTACCCTTCTGCCTATGATGTTCTTGGTGTAAAAATGGCCCAAAGAGATAAACTTATTTTGTTGTACTTATGATAAATGAAAACAAATACTAAAAATTATAATGCCATAGAAGACTTATTCCCTTTCCAGGCCTAGGTAGTTCCATTAAATGATATAAAATTTGTATAAAGTCCTCTTATACTTATTTCATTAACTAAAAACAAATTGTTCTTTTTAAGAAACTGATTCTTGAATACTCATGTAACTACCTTAAAATATTCATTGTCATAACTGATATAATATCCTATATTATATCCTATAATAATATCCTATATCCTGATATAATCCTATCCTTATTACATCTATATAAGCCAAATAAGACTATATATAGTCCTATAGTCTATAGTCGCGTGACATGTGACTGAAGTGGCACAATGAAAATGATATAAACTCGTAATTTGTTAGTGAAACATATCCTTTGTGATTCCACAGCATAAACCTTCTTGGTCTGGGAATAGGACAGTAGGGGTATATATGTATATTGTCAAAGATGTGTGGTTCATTTTCATTTGGCCTTTTACAAAATAGTAAACTAACAAACTAGTAAAATTTCCACATCTTTTATAGAACATTACCTTCTGGTTGCCACAGAGCTCCAATGGGAGAGGAAAATGCCAAAGGGGGTATAATTCTGAGGAGCTTTTGTGGCATATTTGTGGCAAACCTTTGTGTTCTGCTATGTTTCTCAAGACAGGTATGGCTGCAGATTTCTGGGCTTTATTCCTACTGGAAGAGGAGGAAAGCTTAAGATGTTTTCAGTTATCATTTTGAAATAGAGTTACCTTGTCTGTACAGCTTCTCTTTCCCAAAGTAAATGGCAAATCCTTTATGACTTTGTTCAAGTTGAGTTTAATTCACCAGGTCCAAAGGTATTTCCAGCTTCATGTATCACAAAGAAAACAATGGCACAACTCTACAAACTCTGACAGGTGTGGAATATGTGCAACAGCAAGAGAAAGTGACAGAAAATTCTTCAGTTTGTTATGAAGCAGAAAGTGATAAAATAACAGATTTTTTGTGGTTTGTTTTTTGCTTTGGTTTTGTTTGTTTTTTTGTTTTTTTTTAAGGTGTAAGTTAAACACTATCAGTATTGTCATTGTCATTTCAACATTATGCATGTCACTGCACTTGAAAATAGAAATTTGCCAGATGTTATGACAATTTGGCAGACATGGGGATTGATAATATCTTGAGAATTTTTTAACAGACAATCTCATTCCTTTCTCTCCCAGTTTCCTACATTTTTTTTCTTAACCTTATTCTTCCATGAGGCAAATAGTGTGAGATGTTGTATTTACAAATCAATCTTATTGATGCCATGATCAATAGTAGTACATAGATGTGATTAGGAGACACATAGATGTGAGAATAACTTAATATTTTAATTGAAGTATAGGAAAATTGCAGGTGATTATTTTGTATAGAAACAATAAACAAGTTAAAAAACTTGTCTATTGTCAGTCTGAGGGGTTCAATATAAGGACAGAAATCATGTCCAAGCAAGAGAGATCTCAAGGAATACAAATGTAAGATGGATTTTTGCATTTCCTAATACAAATACACTCAGCTCCTGGACTAGAGTTACTTGAATATATATTTCTAATCTGTGTTTTCTTCTACTGAGAAAACAGAGTAAGCTGACAATAAAATTTGAGATATATTTTCATTATGTGCACTGGTGTCCCTTAAGTTATGAATCAAGACGTTGAACTGGAACATTTCAATTGTTATTTACTGCCCTAAAGGGAAATTGGATGGTATTGGATAAATAGTTATTGACCTAAGTATTGTATTCAGCTCCTTCGTTGCTCTGCAAGGTAACCATCTTCACTGCTAAGATGGGGATAGACATGGTCATCTCATTTCTGTAGTTCATAAATATATATATATATATATATAGAGAGAGAGAGATAGAGTTACTGTATATAATAATGATGTTTCACTATTGTTTGGATAATATATGGGAAAAAATGGTAAATTTGTTCATAATGATTCTTGATTACCTCACTTCAACTTAATGAGAAGAATGTAAAAGCAGTCTGTACAACATCTAACATGTTGTACAGGCTGCTGGCTGCTTCAAAAGCTCTTTTATAATACTCTGAGGCTGAGCACAACCTGGAACTCCAATTTTCATTTGAGCAGATTTGTCCATAAAAAATTGTCCACCTCCATTGTTGAGGTGTCCATAAAATGGTGACCTCATCAACAGCTTTATAAAATAAGCTGTATCTCTGCTTAGTGTGCTCTGAAAACAGAAGCTATTAGTCGTTTGTTCCACAGTCCTAAGCCAGGGGCAGCTTTGTCACATGTTAGGTGCTTTTATCCTTTCTCCCTTCTGCTTTTCTCACCTGCATCCTAACCATAAATATTTATATTTGCTCTTCCCAGTGGGATCTGATGTAGTGGGTTAATATCAATGACTCTGAGCTGACATCACAAAATAGTTTTTTAAAATATCAGACCTTTTCTGAGCCCTCTTTGCATTTGGAATGCAAGTTTTGAGTCCAGAGATAACATTTGTCAGCTTTGCAGTTTAGAGTTGGTAATTCAAATTCCAGAGAAAACCTCCAATGTGACTTTCTCATCTTCCCTGCTCTCTCCTTTTCCTTCCCCTCTGTCCCCATCTTAGTGATTTGAAGCAGCATTTGCTGAACAACTTTCTGTTTTTCCAGCTGATGGTAGCAGCACTGCCAGCTCTTCACAGCCAGTCCCAGCTCTGGCTGTAAATTCTTTCTGAGCAAGTCAGTAATTAATGTTGCACTGATGACTGGTGGCATCTGTATGAGTTTATTATCGTCTGTACTGAAACACAATGTACAATGAAAACATGAGGGACTCTAAAGAAAGAGGCTAATAAATTTACATGAATTAACATTAAATTTAATTTGCCACATGCCAACCAAACTGTGCAGCAGATCTAAATCCTTTAAAAGATGTAGATTTCTCTGTTGCAGCTGCTTCCCAGGCCTGGCTGCTACACTTACTTCAAGACTTTGCTCTGTTTCTTAATTAGAACCAGTTTCCACACATGCTGGCTGATATATGTGGATTATTGTTTTCTCAATTAGAGAAAAATATATTTACTTTTATTTTTTAAGAATATTGAAACCATTAATCTACCCATGCTTATAATATAATGCACAGGATACATATGATCTATTACTGCCATTTTCTCTCTTGCCAAAATGTGAAAGGGTAGTGGAAAACTAACATTAATGAAATTATACTTTTCTTTATAGTATTTAGGCTAAAAATATGATAGCATTGAAACTTGATAGTAACGTGGAAATAAACAGGGCACTACCAGCTAGTTACCTGTTCTAGTAAAGAACTATAAGTTGACTCCTTCCTTAGTTGATTATGTGGTGGCTTCTGGCATGCCCCCAAAATTCCAAGCATTGGAATGAATACTGTTAATATTTATATCACTGTTTAACAACATGGTGTCAAAAAGAGTTCAAATTCACAATAAGTATAAAATATAAAGAAATAGAAAGAAGATACAGAAAGACAGCAGGAAAACTTTTTATCACAGAAGCTTATCATGATTTCATAACTCAAAAGCATAGCTTTGCCCAGTTTTACAGAGAATTGAGTGTAAAATCAAAGTCCAAATACAGGTTTAATTATAGTCCATGCTTCCACCAAAGTCTTGAGTGTACTGGGCGTCACAGAAAAAAAAAAAAATTACATTTTCCTGGGAACTTGCAGGTCTTTTGACAAGAATTTTTTCAGAAAGCTGAATTAAATAAAATTTCCCAAACCAAAGTATACAGAATTGCATCAAATTAATTAATTGTCTGAAAGATTCTTGGCTGAATTAACCAAATCAAGTGAAAAGCTGAAAACTGATAAACTCTTACAGGAGCAGAAAATTCTGTTGATTTTAAACTTTAGCTTAAAATCTTGGCAATTCCTGCAGTCCATCCATGGGGCAGCCAGAGCCAGCTCCCTGTGAAGACAGGGAAGCCATATGCTTAGTGGAACAGGTGTCTGTTCCGTGGCACCCACTGGTTTCTATGAAGCTACAGCTCCTGAGGGCATCTGGGTCCCTAGATCTCAAATAAAAATCTTTCTGTATGTCCTGTGTACAAGAACATCAGTTTGATTTTACAGTGTGTGCTTTAAAGGAGATACCATATTTGAGCAATTTTTCAGTGCCTATGTTTGTTGCTACTCCTACTGTGGCTGCTTTAGTAGGTCAGAAAGAAAAAAATCCCCAACAAAATTAAGCATCATTGAAATATTTTCAAATATAAACTAGTAATTTATCATAAATGCATACTGCTATATATAATTCTGCAACCAGCATAGTTAGCAGTGGAAAAGTTTAATTGCAAAGTTGCCAATTTCATAGCAAAAAACTCTTGGAAGAAAGGTGGCTAGTCCAGGTATGTTAAAATTAATGCATATGAAAATGTATTATTTCTGTTAATTCCTCTATCTTTTACAGCTTGTCAAGGTTTATGAGTAACAAGGAAATGGCAGGATGGTGAGTACTTTTACATCACAAAAGGAAGAAAGAGGTTTGATGAAAGTGAGGGCTATGCAACGTTTTCCTCAGTCACATGCGTGTCATCACAGATTGCATCAGAAAGGTGCTGTCAAGCCAGCAGTGGTTAGTGAGTACATTAAAATTAGATTTTCAGTCAGAGAAAAATGATCAAAGGGGTAGAAAATGAAATTAATCACCCACATTTGTTTCTAAGGATGCTTTATTTTACATAAGGGTTTTCTAGTTTACTTATACTCTGTCCTTCCTTTTCTCCTTCTTTTTGTCCTTAATTTAAAAAACTGAGGATGAAAGAGAAGACTGGTTGGAAATAGGATTAGATTAATACATTCAACAAACTATTTTTAATGTGACTATGAGAAAAGAGCTCCTCTAGTAAGAAGCTTCAATACTGAGAAAGTGCATCTGTGAAATAGTATTTTTTTTTTTCTGAATGAAATACAACAAGCTGCATATTACATTTTTAATTACAAGAAGAAATTAAAATGTGTTATCAACTTTAAACAGTATCTTTGACAGAAAAATTCTCTTCTATCATGTATTAGAAGATATCAGAGATTTCACAGCAAAATAAAATGTTCTGAACATAATTGCTACCCTTTATTTTCATGTGTCTAAGTGTACTTTAGTTTGCATGTACAGCTACTTTATCAAATAGCTTGGCAGAAAAATTGTTTCCACCTTCCTTTTCAGTTATGTTTGCAAAGAAGCAGTCCAGAGACTGGAAAGGGGCAATGCCCTACTTACTATAGGTGCCCATCCTTTGCAGTAGAGATTCTGACACTTATGCTGAAAAGAGATTTAACATCTGCTTCAGAAGTGAGCATATTTTTGCATACAGACTGCTTTAACTCATCAGAGAAACTTTAATTATTCATCTGAATTACATAGGGTAACTGTAATGTCCTAAAACAGGCAAATCAATGCTTCACATTATTAGGTTGGCTCTTGAGAAAAACCTGACCCTACAAGTTCAGTTCTACAGTGTTTAGTTTGATCTAAATCTAATAAACAGATCTTTATGATTAGATCTTCTGAACTTTAACAAAGATTAAATGTTTCACGTTAGCCTGTTCTGTTGTCATATCAAATAGTTTGAGGAAACTGGAGAGAAAGATGATTATACCTGAAGCTCTGCTGTGCACACAAAAGTGGTTATTCTGAAGGCATATCAAGTCTCTCAGTCCATACAAGACTCCCCTAGATTTTCTCTACAGCCTTCATCTACAAAACACATATCAATAGTCCAAGGGAAAACAGGAAGAGGATTTTGCTGCATCTCTGTGTTTCTGAATGGCTTGACTGGATGACTTTTTCAGAGTCAAACTGCACAACTCTTAGCACTGCTTTATCTGGAGTGTCAGGAATAGCATAGAGTCAAATCAAACCTGTCATCCATTCCCTGACCTTCTGTTCCTCTTTCCTCCCTGAGATATGCCTAACAAAGATCTGGTTTCAAAGGTGAATATTATCTTGGTGCTTCTCAGAACTGAGACTCTCACGTCACTTTTACCAGTGAAAATGCCTAAGGGTGTACATCTGAGAGAATTCAAGTGTAGGTTAATGTCTAAATTCTTACCAAAGTCTTATTACTAGTATTTACATTGAGTTTTTTGGAGGTGAGCATTTGGATGTAGTTCTGAAGTGGTTGAATATCTTCTCACCAGAGAAGGAAACATGGCTTTTTATGAAAACAGTTGGTGACATGACTGTGTAGAATGAAGCTAAACTGGGTTTATAACTGTAAACTATACACCAGAGCTTCAGCCACAACAGCATTGCCAATCACAGCTTGTATTACTAGTGCACTGTTGGGCAAAACTATAAAAGTTCAGGGGAAAAGGATGCTTTTCCCATGTATTTTAAAAGATGTGCAGTTACTCTTTAAGGGATAGTATAACAGTACTATTTTCAACAGCTTTAAGAAAATAAGATTTCTTTTCTTCATCTCTGTCATTATTTAACATTTTGCTGTCACAATTCTAAGATTTTAGGTTTTATTACATTTCTATGAATTTTGATTAAAGTGGAGTTTTGGGAAGTGCAATTTTAACAATGTGATATTCAAATTAAAGAAAAAAGAAAAGAGGCCAAAAGAGGAAGAGAAAGCTGCAAATTTAAATGTTCTATGGATTTTTTTATCACCAGAACGTTATAGTATTTGTCATCCACCTTAAATTTCTCTGGAGAATATAACTGGATCATTTTTTTTCATCACAGTACATTTTAATTCCAGTATATCTTAAATCACTTTCCAAATGTAAAATAACTTACTATTACACTACATTGCCTCTAGAGAAAAATGTCATCTGTTTGTCAGAAATCAAAGGCTCAAATGTATCCAGATGTTACTGAATTAACTATAGAAATATTCTCTCATTTTCTGAAGGTTACTGCATAAACTATCTGGCCAAAAGAGAACAGTTACCACAGTTACTAGATGAGAGATTTGGATAGGAGTTACATAATCTCAGGTAGGGGGTTGGAGAAATCAGAGAGTGCAGGTGTGGGTTTGTTAAAGAGCATTGAGTCAAGCTCTCAAAAAGAGAGCTCACCTGAGCTATCTTTTAAAAACTTCTGAAATGCATTAAGCACAATTATGTTTTAATGAAAGCTCGGTTTTGGATAATGGATAATGCATGGAGACATCAGCAAAAATTAACTATTGTTTCTAAAGGCAGTACAAAGCTTTCTAACATCAAGAGTTTTGATTTGGGCATAGTGTGGCACATAAAATGAGTCTAAACTNGTGAGTAGAAAGAAGGAGTTCTTTAGAAGAGGACATGCAAGTAAAAGTGGACCAAATGCCCACAGTTTTATTAAGTTGGTCATATTGCTCTCATCCAAGACAAAATAATGGTAAACATTCAGATAAAATACTGGTTACAAACGGTAAAATGAAATTATGTAATTAGTTTCAGAAATGTATTTCATTAAATAGAAAGTGGGTCACAATTAAATGAATTTAATGCATTTTTTGAATTTCTAAATGTGGCTAAAGTAATTTGGGGGAAGTTACTTTATATTATATTATATTGCCACATAGCAGGTAAAAGGAAGATGATTAAAAAATGCAACAGAATATAAGTGAGCGCTTTTAAAAAGACTGGGGGAGTTGGAGGAATATTTTTACAGAAAGAGTAAGTAATAGCAAATAAGTAGGGTGAGAGGTGCAGCATCAATCTGTGCTAGAATTTGTTAAACTCAACATTTTCATAATTTATGGGAAAATTAATATTAAATTACATGTGAATTGAATTAAAATAAAATCTTTTA
>VZTN01035811.1:73061-106917 GCA_013400515.1 Erpornis zantholeuca | reverse complement strand
TTTCATCACTTGATCACTGATATTCTTTGTTCTTTCAATAGTATTTTTGTTGCAGCTTCCAGGAAGAAATGTGATTGCAATAGTGATTTACCTGGGTGAAATCTTTTTCTGCCAGAAGTAAATTATACAGGGATAAAAAAGCAGGAACTCTTCAGTGTCTTTTTAGTCATACTCAGTTTTTGTGCATAATCAAAATGGGTTTTAATGTTAATGTGTACTCACTGATTAAAGAAAACCGAATTGGCAGATGCTTGTAGGAGGTTTATCAGATTTTAGGCCCCTTTTCTTTTTTCTCTCTTTTTTTTTTTTTTTTTTTTCCCTAAACAGACAAAATAGATTAAAATAAAAAAGAAAAAACGGGCTTCTGGCTATTGAACTACTGAGGGATTGTATTTTGCTTATTTTTTTGTGGACAGACTTTAGGCATTTATGTTTGCCTTTCCCTGCTAATCCTGGGCAATAATTGCACACATGCAAACACAAGTTGTGGCAATGAGAATATTCTACTAATAAAAAATTGTGAGGAAGAAATTGTTACTGTGCATTTCTGGCTCTTGGTATCAACATTTTTTGACAATTTGTTTCTGTTCAACTCTTCCCATCTTCCCCTAGACATGCCCTTTCTAAAATATGATTTCATTCTTATGTACCACATGGCTGATAATTTAATTGCTTTCTGAAATGACCTGGATATAACAGTATCCTGCTCCAATTTGGCAAAATGATGCCAAATAATAAAGTTCCAATGGCAACCTCACTTCTTATTTTCTCATTTTACCCCAAACCTTTTAAAACCATAGCTCTTTGGGGTGACCAATCTTACAGGGTATTTGAGTGAGTTATATTTCAGCCAGCCCAGCTATCTGATGTCTGTACTCAGCAAAGCTCTGCTTGGATTCTGTATCTGGCTTTCATATTTATTTTCTTCCTCTTCTTTGTGTTTTGTTTTGAAGTGCCAAAACAAAAGGCACTTGGGTACAGTCATCCCAGCACATTATCAGACAAGTTACAGTATTCAGACAAGCTCTTTTTGTTACTGATGTTTAAACCCTGTTTGTTCCAATTTAATGTCTTTGCCTCAGCGTCATGTTTTTTTAGTAAGCACAAAGAAAGTACAGTTCAGCTACTGTTTTCTCTAGTAGTTCTTGAGAAGGGTGGGTGAGCTGTGTAATGTGCCCATTCCTCAAAGGTGTCTGTTGGCTTTTGTAGGTCTAGTAAATCCTTCGGGTGGTTGTGCCACTGAGGTTTCCTACAGGCTTTGTCAGCGTGGAAAATAGATTTGTCAGCTCCTGAAATACTATATTCAGTGCCACAAATGATTTTACTTTCCAAAACAAGAGCTCTGAGTTGCATTGCAAATAACATAAACAGTATCTACTTGTTTGAGCACTATGCTCTTAACTGGGTTTTTCTCAGTATGATGGATTTCATACCAAAAGTGTTTGGGATAATTCTCATCAAGTGCTGCTGACATTTTGGCATCTGATCTCCTTTTTCAGCTTCGATTTTAAAAAGACTTTATTATAACACCTATGTAACCTAAAGTTAGTGGAATCACCAGAGGAGAGGGGAAATGACTGAAAACACTCCTTGAACACAGATGAGACAGATAATTTTCTCTCCTCTGTTTCTGTTTTTTAGCCGAAGATTGTTAAAATATTGAGGTTGAGGGAGATAATAATGTTTCTGGTACCTTTATTTTTTTGGTTTTTATAATAACTTTTATTTGTAATTTTTGTTTTCGCCCTCTGCAGATAAATCTCCACATTTTTTGAGGCTGGGGGATGTAGAGGTCAATGCAGGGCAGAATGCTACATTTCAGTGCATTGCTACAGGGAGAGATGCAGTGAATAACAAGTTATGGCTCCAGGTAAGGCTAACTCATGCAAGTCTATTTGGCTAGAGGACAAGCTACTTTCTGGAGATGAAATGTTTAAAGCCTTTTATTCTTCTGCATGTAAAATATGTAGTTTAAATGGAATTTTATCTCTGTTCAATGGAGAAACTTGTAATCAGTTTTGCAGTGTTGTAAAGCTTGGATTAAAAATTAGACCTGGTGAGGGCACTGGGGTAAGGCTGGCCCTTAAAGGCATTGTGGGCTTTCTCCCATGGTATCAAAACTCCTCTGTATCAAAATTTATTATTATTAAATGCAGATAATTGGCATTTGGGATCTAGTAAGACACAGATGTAATAGAGCCGTCATGAATTTTGAGGATTTTTTCAGCATCTAAATTACCTGTCCAAGCAGGTGAGGGATGTGGCTGTACTTCTGCGTGCATATCAGTTTTACTCAGCAGCATATTTATGGAACAGCATAAAAGGACTGCAACATGTCCTTTTTCTCTCCATAAGAGGAGGTACTTCAATTTTGACCTGTGTTTAATTGTGAATAGTATTATGTTGAATTTAAGACATTACTATAACCAGAATATAACCCTTCTTACTATAAAAGAAGAAAAAAAAGACATGAACACCACCCTCCCTCCAAAATACTAAGTCTCTTTTGTATTGTGGTCACAGGGTACTCATATTTAAGACCACTGGTTAAGTAGAAGAATGGCATAATTTTCAGTTGCTTTTAAAAAAAAAAAAATTCCACTTGAAAAGGATTAAAAAAATCACTTTAATGGTACAGGTACAAGTTATGTGCATTCTTTAGTTTATATGTAAACCATAAGTACCAGCATTCCATTAGAATGGTTTCTAAATATGTCCTCTAAAGCTTTATTTTTTTTAATGCATATTTCTGTTTATTTTCAGAACTAAAAAGTATGTAATTTTTGGGAAATGTACTTTTAAATTATCTATAGTCAGAATTCAAAATACCTATTTTTTCCTATTTTTTTGTTAAGTGTTGTATTTTGAAGTGAGCTATAATCAGTTATTTTAGTCTGATTTCTGTTTTAATAGTGGTTCTGACAAACCTCGACTAACTGTTGCATATAGGCATGTGATAAGCTTGAAATTTTAAAGAGATTTTAAAAAAAGATTATTAAAAATCTGATATGCAAAATGTATTATTAGACAAATATGCTGCAACATTAAAAAGGAACACAAGCAGTAACTGCATTGCATTTAGTGGGAAGGTATCACAGCAGTAGGAATGATTTGTACTCCCATGTCTTTGAGCAGTAATTTGTTTAAATTGAGTAAACATGTAATGCATTCATTCAGAAAAAGCAGCATGATTTCAGAGACTTGCCAAATTGAGCACACAAAGGACAAAAAATGAAGCTGGCCTGGGTTTTGCTATATGGAAGGCAAGGCAATAGCAGTAGGAGCATTCCAGCAAACCTGTGAAGCGCTGCTTTGAGTTGATCGTGGGTCAGAAAGACCCAACAGAGAGAGCCAGCTGGAAATCTTCCCTATTGCTCACTCCTTGGAGTCAGATAACTCTGACAGATTATCCTTCCTAACTTTCACTCCCCTGAGAAGCCCAGCTAGCAGCCAGATCAACTCAGAAAACATATGTTTTGTCCCTCCATATGCTTCATGGGTAGTTTGGTTTTTTGTGTGTACGTGGATCACAGATGTGATAATTTCTCACAGTGTGATCAATAAAGTACTTTAGAAGTTATAACTCTGCTTGCCTGGGCTTGTGAAGGGCCCCTATACTCTTAAAGATACCTTGATACTTAAGCTTCTGTTCTCTTTCTTGTTTTCCTGTTAATAGTACTGAATTTTCACCAATTTAAGTGTGACTTTTTTTCACTCATTATTCCACCTCTCAATTTTACTTGCCCAATATAAGAGTGAGTCAGCAACTTTCCCTATATGGATAATTTTTTCTTTTGATAGCACTCAAAGTTACGGTTGTTGTACACAGCTAAATGTGAATTTACTCCTTATCCTTAAAACCTGGCATGAATATGTATAGGACTCATGAAACTCTGGAGTGTAACTTGGAAAAGGTTCACTTTAACCTTTGACCAAACTCAAGATTCATATAGCCCGAATAGCCTGAAAGGAAGAACTGGCAGATCAAATCAAATGCCCAAGTAATTGTTTTTGAGAGCCTTGAGCTGAAATATTCCAGGAATGTATTTTTCTCATACCAAGAAAGGCCATTATTAAAAAAAAATTAAAGTGCAAAAATGAAAAATAAGTGGATGATAGTGAGGGAGAAGACACTTGCCAAGCACAGTGTTTTAGAGAAAATAGCTTTTGGTTATGTCTTTATTGAAAGAGAAAAACTATTTCATTCAGGAGGAAAAAAAAGAAAAAAAAACAGCAAAGAATTTGCTATTAAAACACATTGTTTGATAAGGAAAGATTCAAGGAGCAATCTGGGACATCAGGGGTTTTGTATCTGAAGAGATAAAAGATTTCATTTGCTTGCATTGAAGTAGTAAATATGTGCAGGCAGAGATTTTGTTGAAGACTCTATCAGTGCTGTCTGGCTCTTGCAGTCTTCTGTTTTGAGAAGAATTAAAGCAAATTCAGCAGCACATGGAAAAAAATAGCAGCCACCCTGCTCAAAATCCTGCAGTCCCATGGCTGCTTCAGCTGGCCCTGGTCTGAGCTGCTACAGTCTCAGCTTCACCCTCGTGATCCCTCCCTGCACTGCTCTGGAGCTCTTGCTGCTCTCCAGTAAGTCAGTTCAGGAAAGTGATCTGACTGAGAAAGATTTTGATTCCAATTGGATTTTTATTGGGGGGGGGAGGGGGGGGTTGGGGAGGGCTATTTGTTTCGTTGTGGGTTTTTTTGTTTGGGTTTTGTTGATTTGTTCATTGTTTTATTTTTATGGTTTTGGTTTTGGGTTTTTTTGTAATTTGTTTGCTTGGTCTTTTGATATTTTTTGTGTATTTTTTGTGTGTATTTTTTTCCACAGCTTGATCCATATCTAAATTACCTTTATAAATAAGGCCAGCAGATGGAAAAAGATTGAGATGTTTGATTAGAAACAAGGAAGAGGAAAAGATTATAACTACATGATGTAAAAATGGGGATTTTGGTATTGTGTCTCCTTTAGACATATGTAAACTTCAATTTTGTTTTAGTTATTGGGCTCTATAGATGTTCTATCTGCAAGTATATTTCTATGCTTATGTTTGTCCCAGTGTATCTATAATTAAGTGCACATATCTCTATGTGCCTAAAAATAAAAATGGATAAAAATAGGCACAGCATTTCAATGCACTGTTTCCTGTGTGTTTACTGCTGTAATGATAGTATTTTCATCAACACCAATTTCTATAAATGTATGTCTGTAAACTTTTCAGACAAATGGGGATTAACATTGAATTGAACTTCTCCTGACTTCACACCTACAGATTCTGCTCTTGTTTGTTTGTTTTTGGATTTTATCTGGTCTCTTGTCCCCTTTGATATTCCTTTCCTCCCACCTCTGTATTTTTGCAGCCTCAAAGGACCAATGTTTGGGACAGTCAGAGCTCTGTCGTTGAAAGATAAGCAGTAAAGATAACAGGAGTTTTCAAAAGTTGAGGCTGCATTAATACAGAGCAAATATTTGCACAGATAAAGAGATTTAACTGGTTGAACAAGATGGTCTGAAATGCACCTTTTGTGACAGTGTGAATAGTAGGTGTGGGAGCAGGGCAGAAATGCAGCTGAAATTCTTTTGTTCTTCACCCTTTCAACCTGATCTGCTATCAAATCTTTTACGGTTGTGAGATGAAGGATTCTGTTTATGACCTGCAATTATTAGCAAATTCTGAAAGGGTTGCAAAGTCCTTAGTTTTTGTTTAAAAGTGAAACAACCTTGATATTGTTTCTGAAACACATTCAGCCTTTCGCAGTGCCTCGCATCTTTTTTGCCTGCCATTCCCTTTCAAATGTAATGCTGGGGGGCTTTTTTTCTCAGTATTTTCAGCCTTCTCTTAAAATTTCCACTGTAATTTGTCACATGCCAACAGCTGTAGTTTGGTCTTACTGCGCACACTGAAGCAGTTAGGTTGTGTGACAGGAGTCCTTAAACCCAAGGTGGTTACCTAGGTTTTCCACCTGTTATGATTTGGTATGCTTTGATTTATAAGCTTTAGGAATTATCAGAAGTTCTTGCTGAAAAATGCTTTCCTGGAGGAGGTGAACATAAGTGTGTATGTAGACTTAAAAAAAAGAATATAAGGTGTATAAATATAATTAATCAGTTCTTGCCCACTTACAGTTGATTTTCTTTCTTTCTAAAGCCTATGAATTTTCTTTCTTTGAAAAGACTTTTAAAGAATAAGGAATTTTTCTTTTATTAACATTTGATGCACCTTGCTGCTTTGTGCACATTGATTTTCTAAATTAGTATAAAAAGGATCCCTGTTTTATTCTGTTTATTTGCCTGTGAAATGCCATGCATTCCACTGGAGTTATGTCAGTAAATAAGCTTGCAAACAAGTCACTTCTGAATGGTAATCCTCTGCTCAGAATGGATAGGTGTTATGTACTAAATGTTTGAAAGAATAGTGCACACAGGGCATTCTAAATATGAAAATGCAAGAGTGAGGTGGGTGTTCTGTTCCTTATTTCATTTGAAGATTTCTGTTTGAAGAAAGCTTAATTTCTTTACTAAGATAGTAGAGAAACAGAATCGACTGGGTAGATTAAATAACATTTGGGTACACCAAGACTCCAGAAAGCAGGGTATGTATTGTCCAGCATTTGTTCTGCTGATCTAATTGGGATATCAGAGCAATAGGGTTTTTTGCATAATCGGGCTGTGTTTAACAGCTTCCTGAGCTGGGAACAATTGTGATTCCCACAAGCCCGATACTATTTTCAGTGTCTTATCGATGTCCTGTTTAGCTGGACACTCATACAGTGCAGAGCACAGAGCTTTTTGCTAGAACATCTGTTAAACCATATGTCTTGGCACCTGGTTCAGATGGTGATAACTGTGGCACTAATGAGTCCATCCATCATTGCTGAGCTTTGCATTAACATAGCATTGGATTAGGGAAAGCGGCTTGTTCTGGCTTTGCAGTCAGATGTGTTTTGCCACGGTCTGCGGTGATACCATTTGCCTTGGCGAATCTGAAATTCAAAGGGGCACCGGCTGCATGCATTTAAAGGTTTAATATGCGCCTTGTAATCCCGGGCAGATTTGCCATCTGAGCGGTGGCGAACGGGCCAATCTGTCAGCAATAGCTGTGGGTGCTGGCTAAACGCCCTCCACTTGGGCTGCCAAGGCTGGCGCCGCAGCCCCGCGCTCGCCCGTGGAGAGACTCGTCAGCGCTAATACGGTCTGATGCAGCTCTTCTCTCTGCCAGAGGAAAGTGTCTTTCCTTGTGGAATAACAGATAATTAAAGCAATTGCCTGAGAGTAATAATTGAAAAAGTGAAATTAAACAGCATTATGGAAAATAAAATGCAAATTGCTGTAAAAACAATGGAGTCGGGCTGACCTCCCAGCGGTACCAACTGTTACTGGAGGATGAGTGAGCGTCTGTTCGGGCTCAAACAACTGGCTGCTTCCCACTCCCTTTGTAGAGGGAACTGCCATAATCCTCAATGCCCCATTCACCAGCATCTCGGGTTTTGGTGCTGATTGCCACAGAAAGGGATGCGATATTTAGCATTCATTTTTCTTGCTAGGTGCTGTGTAGATGCACTCTTTAACAAGGCTTTGGACTGGGCACGTGCAGGTGGTATCCTGTGATGACGCATTGTGCGGGATCAACATAATATTCCAGGAATTTAGATTAGAAAGGGGATATAAGAACTCGTGCCTCTGGCAAAGGGTTGAGGGGCCAAACATTGACTATTTTGTTTTGCTTTCTGGAAGAACTGTTTCCTCTCAAAGGAAAGACAGGATGCCACACGAGTCCTTTCCCCCTGCTGCGCCCAGGTGAAGACATGGATTTATATTCAGCAGGAGGGTTGGAGTGTGGGCCATGGGCCTTTGGGGTAAACCATTTAGCTAACCTGACAATGAATTCTGGGAGACTTGCTTTTGGTCTTGGAAAAAATGCATCTATAACAGGAGAGTCATGTCCAATTTAACTTTGTTTTACGTTGCTTGCATGTTGCTTTCTACGAGTTTTGTAACGCAACCTTTCCTTTTGAGATCCTGCTGCATTTTGATACAGTTGGTTAACTGGTTAAGATACCGTATCTTTCTTTAGTTTGATGATAAAACATTTGCTGTTACAGTGCACCTGCCTATTCACCACGTTCATTACATTGGAAGAATGTTTTTTGTTGGTTTGCACAAATTTTATGACCCCTGAAAGTTAAGAAGAGCTGAGTGTACTCTGAATGTAAGAAAAGCTTTGTTATTTTCCTTTTTTATTCAGTGTGACCTATAGAGAGTTCAGAGAAGATGCCTTGCTAGCATCTGCAGGGAACTGTGGAACTGAGATGAAGAGTTTTGATCCCCTTTTTGGTCAACTGTCAAGTTTGATGCTTTTTGGTTTTGAACTGAAATAAGTCAGTCAGGCCTGCTTGCCCTAAGGAGGAGAGGGAGCTATGATGTTGCGTGGAGGCTGTGGGAGTAGAGAAGTCCTATGGCTCTGGTTTTGCTCTTCTCCCTGGGTGGCAGGAGCAGTGGGTGAGCCTCTGAGGAGCCTCTAGGGAGACAGAAGACTTTTTTGGATTATCAGCATCATCTGCCTAAAGCAAGTACTAATTTGCACAGCAAACTGGGCTGTTTGTGCCAAACCTTATTTCCTCAGACAGTAAAATCCTACTCAAGTCTACATCACCTTACCTTTATCTTGATTACTGATAATAGCTAAGAAGGATATAATTTCTTTTTTTTTTTTGTGGTGCTTGAGGTTTGCACAGAAACTTCACTTTCCTCATGTGTCTCATATTGGTTGATTTTACTTACAGAAAAGATGTTTTTGAAAGGAAGACACAGAATAGGGAAGCATAGAGGGCTCTTTTGCAATGGCTTGTCTATTCTACACACACTTTCACCCCATCATATTTATGTTCTGATACACATTCTGGTTTTCCAAACCTTTTTTATCAAAGTTGTATGAAAAGCTGCCTTGAAGTGATCTATGAGGATCCTTGTAAATTACTTGACTTGTAGTTTATTCTGTATCACAAACCCCTGACTCAGACATGCTTATAAAGGATATTCACCCATGAAAAATGCAGTATTCATAACTTGTTTGTTTCCCAAAGGCTTTTTTTCCTCTGTTTTTTTCCTCCCTCTATTCACCTTTGAAGCTATCTATGTCATTTAACCCTGAATGAACCATTCTCCCTCTCTTCTGCCTCAGTTTATCAGCTTCATGGATAAATATGGCAGTTTCCCCTGGATGCCCGGTCATCCTAGGTTTCAGCAACATGAAATACTGTAATCCTCCTGGTCTTAATTTAATTCTGCCCCAGTTAGCTAAGTCCTCTGGTCTGCATAGCTACCAGTCCTTTAGTTTACACAGCAGCCTTTGGAGTTGCCCTGCAGGCCTTTCCTGGGATCCTTTGGTGGCTGCAGGGCCAGGTGCTGGGGGCTGTGCAGCCGAGCATGGCCCCAGTGGTGCTACCTTCTCCTCCTGCCACTTTGTCCTTTACAGGTGGAACAGCTGCAGGGGAAGTTTGGTCCTTCTGTGTAGTCCTGGTAGTAACTCCTCGGGCAGCCAGTGGCTGCAGGCCCCATGTAAACAAGACACCTGCAATGAAGGTGATGTTCACAAAAAGATATACTATTATAAATCCCTTGGCTATTCTATCCTGTGACCCTTCTCTGTTATTGCCTGCATTCAGGTTGTCTTTTCCTCAGTGGTGTGATGTGTGGTAGGTAGCCTAATACCCCCAGGCCCTAGTTTCCTCAAATAGCTGCAGGTCTTAATGAATTACAGAAGAAGAAGAACAGCTGGTAGGCTTGGCTGCTTTTAGAAAAGGGTAAAATAGTCTGCTGAGAAATTTCTGAGGAGCTGTCTTGTGGTGTATTGGTACTCAGTTGTGAGTTTTCGTGCAATGTCTTTTTCTTCATTGTCTTCTACCTAAGCAGATTTTTTGTTTTGTGCTGCAAGATAAAGACTGTAGTTCAGTGTGAGATGCTCAAGGTGATATAGACCTTAAATCACTATGTCCAGAATCCATACTTTTCTGAATTATGTGATTTTAGTACTTTGTTGTTATTTTTTTAAAATCAAGAACCCTGCATTCAAGAATCAAAGCTTTCTTTAAAAGCTCCTTTATTTTGTTTTAAAATATATTTTTTTAGGTGGGTTTTTTTTTGGTGTGTTCAACATTTGTTTGATTAAGCTCAAACTAAGAGGCTTTAAAATGCTCAGAGAAAGTGAGTGCTGTTTTTATTTGTGTAGTGGCATTGCCAGGGACACGGTAGTATGGATTTTGCTAGTTTGCCTTTGGTGGCTTTTATTATAATAAAATAAATTAGAATTGTCACCTCCAAAGGGCCAGATGGTTCTCAATTAAATTATTTCATCAGAGCCCTTGATTTCTTCAGTAGGAGGGTCAGTGCAGCATGATAGAAATTTGAGCTACTTCAAAGGGGACAAGTTTGAGTAAAAGCAGTGCATATTACCAAGACATTTAAAGTAATCGTGAATTTTTCTGTACTGCAGTGCAACATGCAGGATAAATCTTGGCTTGTCACATTTGTTCATGATCTTCAGTGTATGTGTTTGCATGGGAAAAGCTGTGTGGTTTTTCTTGCTAATAAATGAATGCACAGTTCATTGGAAAGTAGAATCTTATTCTGGTTTGCTATGCATGTAGGAGATCAGAAACTTAAAGCAAGTCCTATTAATTTCCTACTTAAAAATATTTAATGCTTCCTGGTAATAATCAAAGAAAAGAAATTGCTACTTCACCTTCTTTTATACTAAGAAGATAGGACTACTTAGGCATATTATTTAAGCTAGAATTCTAATTCATGATCTGCTTGGAAAAAAAAGATTTCTTAGTCTAAATTTTATAAATAAAATCAGAAAAATAATCCCACTTTGTCCAGTAATTCAATCTTTTGCAGGGGGAAAAATTAAAATTTTATTTATAATTTTCTACAATAAATATATGTTGTACTTTATTATGTTCCTAGAATGTTAATAAATTTCAAAATGCCAAGAATATATTGAGACATTTGTGTAAAAGAAGAAAATATAACAATGGTAATAATAATAAAAACAAAAACATCAACAGGAAGAACAATAATAATATTTTAGAAATTGTTTTATATTTTTCTCCATTTGAAAATTGCGTCCTAAATGCTCTACAAGAATATGTGGAAGAGTGACAGATAAGTGCATATAAGTAAAATTTAAACAGTATAGTAATTTGTGTTGTTTACTCCCCTCACTTTTTTTTTATTTTTTAAAAAAGTGAGCTGGCAGAGATTGTGCATTATTGCTGGCATTCAAACTATCCACAGAGAACCCTCTTTATTTTTTTCCCCCATTAAAAAAAAAGACATTTCTCCCTTTTACATAACGAGCAAACCCTGGAATGTTTTGGAGCACGTTGTTTACAAATTCCCCTTTCCTCAAGGCAGTAGAGGTTTACCTCCCTGGGCTGCTGGGCGCATCTTTCCAGCCCTCACGCTGCAGGTGAAGTTATGATTGCAGCTTTGGGGACTGAGTTGCTCAGACAAACTGTGGGCTTGTGCCCTGCTCGGCGCACAGAACTTGCCCTCTCCTCCGCTCCCAGGGAATCCGATCGCAAGCCAATCCGTTTGGTGATGACAGCACACGGGGAGGGAGAATGTACTCAGGGAGGTTTTTTATATTCCAGGTAGGGAAGGTGGTGAGGGAGCGAGTGCAGGGCAGCTGATGGGGCACTGCTGCTGGAGAAACGCGGGTGTCACTGCAGCCACAGTGTTGACACCTTCTGATCTCTGGAGGCATCCCAGCATCCAGCCGAGAGCCCGAGAAGGCAAACAGGGTTGACTGTAATTACTAGCAGTAGAGCAGACTTATTTTAAGGTGTTTACAGTAAGAAAGGGATGGGGATGTGTAAGGTTGAACTGTCCAGGGTTATAAAAATCACTGGTATGACAGAAAGGGTTCTGGAAAATTTAGAGGGAACATGGGTGCAGACAGGTATCTTACTACTATTTAAACAAAGAAAGCAAAACACACCACTTTTCAGCCTGAAAAGTTGAGGGAGAAAGGCTAATAAGTTTTAAATTTGTATAAGACATGCACTTAAATTCTACCAATTAAATAAGATATTGGAGTTTAGACTCTTCTGGTTCTACTCATATTCTAAAAGATCCACTAAAATTGCATTTCATATTTATTAAATGCTTGATTTCTTTCATGAGGCAAAAGAGAAATATTTAAGAATAATTGTTAATTTACCTAAGATTGTTTTTACGCTGCATAGGCTTTGCTGTTTATTTTATTTAAAATACAGATGATCTAATTTCATTGCCTGAAAAAAATTTAATAAAATCATGTTCCTATCAAATTAAAAATAACCTTGAAGTCAGAGAGATTTATTTAAGATTGTAATTTTAAATGCCTGAAATGCCAAAATTAAGGAGGTTTTTTCACAGGCTAATATTTCTTTTAATCAAATGTTTATAGAGTAGTTCTTTGCGAAGCCCAGAGTTATTTTCACAAAAGAGGAGAACTGCCTGGTGGTGACCTCTCTTAAATGAGCAATTCAGAGTTATCAAATCAGACAGCGAGGGACTGGAGGAACCAAGGATCGCACAGGGTACAGCCATTACCCATTAGTATAACTCCACATTAATTTTAAATTGAATTTTTAAAACTTAATTGAGCAGCATTTTCAAGCTCTGTTCAGTGTGAGCAGGACATAAATTGAAACAGTATGTACCAGGAACCCTTAATAAGCAGAGAGCACTGCTGCCTTTCTTCCCTCTCTTTTAAAATCAGTAGTAATTCTCTGACATTAAAAAGAAGAATTTAATTAAGAGATCGTGACGGTGCATCTGAACTCTGACTGGTTAATGGTGTACCATTGTAAGGCGTATGCGCTGAAATGAATGCAGGGATTTTTCTTTAACTTTCATCTTTGGATGAGAACTCTCTTCTGTTTGAACTTTTCATTATTTTAATGATGGAGAAATATTCTAATAGATAAGTAGTACATGAAGAAAGAATTTGAAAATGTGGTCATGCAGTTGAATTCCTAAGAAATTAAAAAATTCTAGTATGGAGAAATTAGAGCAACTGCTCCAAGCCTTGCAAGATAATATGGTAGGAAATCACTGACGTAAATAAAAAAAGAAAATCTGAGGTCTTGTTCTAGAACTGTAAAGCTTGTTAAATTTTATTTTGATTAATTTCTCTGAAAGTGCATTAATATTTCACTTTAAGTAGGAGCCCAATTCACTTTTCTCCTCAACTTAAAGCATGCAGATGAGCTTAAGTAAGCAAGCTCTGATCTTCGGAGTGTAAATTATTTTATATAGCCAGCTTGGATGTGCTCCTCAGCTGCAGACTAAGCACTTGGCATTCCAATTTAAAGCACTGGACTTACTGAAATGAGTCCTTCATTTTAGAAAACTCCCTAGTATTTATTTTTCCCTTCATAGCAGAGCAAGAACGACTCCATTACATGGATATGTCAAGTCTACTATCATATAAGTTTTAAAGATACACCTTCAATTTATCTGCTGCTTGGTCATTTGGACAATCATATGGCAAGTTTGTGTTGAGTGAGGGAGCTTGATTTCACTTTACTGGGTGGCAATGGTGTGACAAGGCCAAAAGGGCATGGGACAAGCCTGAGAGGACAAAAGTATCAGGATGTTTGTTTATTTTGGTTGCCTCAAGGCACTAGATCCAAGGTTTATATTAAGTTATAATTTCTGACAGTCCAAACTTTTGGTTAATAAGGGGTGGGGGGCAGGAGGGGAAGGGGAAGAGGGTGGGAATGCAAAACTGCTTTCAAATTTAGTGTTTTCTAGCAGGAGAAGCCAGCTAACTGGAGGGGAAGGTGCACCTCCCACAAAATAACTTTACTGTTGTTTAAGCATCACTGAAATAAAGCCTTTAACATCATCCCTCATTTGCTTGATATTGAAATTTAATAATTTAATTGATTTCTGAAGTTCAATAAGGCCTTTCATGTCTAGGAATATTTGCAGACATCAGAAAACTTCCTTAATTTTTCTAAATTGTATTCAGATACTCACACAGCTGAGGAGGGAGCCTGTGTCTGTAACAGGTTGATTTGGCTTCACTACAGTTGATCCAGGTATCCTAGTGCCCAACATCCATTGCTTTTGCCCTGGGAACACCCTCTCAGAGACCACCCCTATGACAACCAGGCTTGTGGTGGTTATGGGATAATTACAGATTTAGGGAGGAGCAACAAGAGTACCTTTCAGAAGTCTCTTGTGTGCCATTTTGTTTGGGAGATTGGTTTTTGCTCTTGGTATCTTGTTGCTCTTTCTGGCCAAGCCCTGCAGACAGAGCTCACGCCTGATGAAGGTCTCCTCATTGTTTGCTCCTGGGGAAAGGGCAAAGAAGGTGACTGGATGAGGGAACTGGAAGGTGTCTTACTGCAGAGAGAAAACCACACCAATAAACCTGCAGTTGGTAAAGGTGATGGCATGGCCTTTCTAGGGGAATGTGAGTAACTGAAATCTGCCTGCTCGACGTAAATAGAATTAATCTGTTTAAACATATTAATAGTTTAAATGAATGCTTTCAGTGAGTGTGAGGTAGTGATGGACCCCCAGTTAATCTATCACAAAACAGTTTAAAGTAACTAACCCATGCTAGGATGACAAAGGCTAGATGTAAAATGAAGGGTCTGAGTGTTATGAAGCACTCCTGCCTGTGACAGGAGGCTGGCTGATATACACATGCAGCATTAAATCATCTCCTTTTTTCTGCCCTTTATGTTTTGCCACAGGCTTTCAGGTTATTAAATTCTGTGGCTCAGCAGTAGCACTTTTTGGTGTTAGAAAGCTTGGAGTTTAAAACCTCAGTGAAGTTTCTCATTCCAGGGGTTGATTAGAGCTAAAAACATCCACAGAGGTCACACTTTGCAATGTATTGAGAAGAATGATGGTTACAAGCAAATGCTGACATTTTTCTAGGGACTGAGCAACACTGAGTGCTCAGAAACTGTATCCTGATCAGGGAATAACATGCAGTTGATCTGTGGGAGAGAGCAGTGACATTTTTTGTTTACTTGGTGCATGTTTCTGTTTTTTTTTAATGCTGACTTTTGGTGGAGGGTCTGTTTTTCAATTGAAATCACAATTGAGCATTTAATATGAATGGTAATAAGGAAAAAGGATCCCACAAGAGCTCAAACTGTTTCTATCTTACTGACCTGTCACCTGGCCCTGCAGCTCCAGACAGATTAAATTTTGCAGTGATTTGTGGTAGCTATGATTTTTTTAAGAACTCTCTGTGCTCCTTGCTTTAAATGAAATCTGTGTTATTCCTCTTTTAGTGCCTTCCTGCCCTCCACTTTTTATTTCAGCTAGCTTTAGATGGATAGGTGGTGCTTAGTATAACAAAGCTAAAATTTTAGAAGGTATTGAACTTGGACAGATAAAAGGTAGCATTAAAAAGGAAATGTTGGTTGGTGAAAAAGAGCTGTTGCAAACCTTTGAAATCCCTCAATGCCAGGTTTGTTTAAATAGATC
Source organism: Erpornis zantholeuca (assembly GCA_013400515.1). NCBI lineage: Eukaryota > Metazoa > Chordata > Aves > Passeriformes > Timaliidae > Erpornis > Erpornis zantholeuca. The sequence goes on along the minus strand of VZTN01035811.1, from coordinate 91,409 downwards.
TTACAATACACCCAGTGTATGTGTTGTAAATCTGCTTAAAGTTGAATGAATTTTCTTAGGAGTACAGCTGCTACTGCTGGGCTGTCCTAGGATGATTCCAGCTATGAGGCAGTTGCAGCTGACTAGGTCATGGTTATGTTTTGTTCCAGTGCAAAATCCTGACTTTTCATCACCAAACTTGATTTTGAGATGCTACTGAGTACTGCCTGTTTCTTGATGGGTCCTCAGTACTGAGCTCTTCTATCATGGAGATGCAACATGGGATGAATGCATTTAGGTTGAGGGGTTTTTTTGTGTCTTCTTTATATGATGATAAGGATAAGTGTCTTTTATATCTTTTGAGATAACTGTGCCTTGATTACTTTTATTTTCAGAGAAGAAATGGAGAAGATATTCCAGTTGCTCAGACTAAAAATATCAATCATAGAAGATTTGCAGCTACCTTTAAGTTGCAAGAGGTGACAAAAACTGACCAGGATTTATATCGCTGTGTAACTCAATCAGAGAGAGGCTCTGGAGTGTCAAACTTTGCTCAACTTATTGTTCGAGGTAAAGTTTTAATTATTTTCATTTTATCCAGTTAAATGCTTTTAATACCAGTGCTTTCTGCTTACATTTTTTATTTAGCCTACATTTGCCTTGATCTGAAATGATCATACAAAGATAGCCCTGTGATATTGTCATAAGATGAAAGACTCATTCACGAAACTTCTTACAATTGCTTTCCACAGAATGCATCTGTGTAGAACCCTGATCCCACAGTGTGTGGAATGTGCCTGCAAGCTTTTCCATGGATGCTATATGTTGAACTTAAGGTGCAAATCAGATTCCACCTATACGTAATTACCATTCCCTTTTAAAATCTGTTGCCTTGAGCAGACTGGTAGTAGAGCAAATAATAGATCTGTTTCTACTGTTAGTAGAGCAAATAATAGATTTCTGTTACCTGGGAGACAGGTAGATAAAAAGAGTTGTAAACTTTCACCTACCCAAGGACTGGGAACACTGTGAAGATGTTCTGTGATGATTTCCAACACAGAAGTAAAAGGAAAGAATACTTGCTTTTCCCACTTGAAATATTTTTTTGATTGAAGTTAATTCTAAAGCCTGCTGGTATCCAACCATAACTTGTTTGTGGTGTGATCAAGTTGGTGATGTTTTTATTTTTCCATTTTATGCTCTGGAAACATGTAATCCTGACTGGAAAAGGATATAGTTGAACATAGGAATTCAGTTTTCACTTCCAAAATTGTGTGCTATATGTCCTTGGATAAGCTATTGAACCACTTCTTACCTCATTGTATCACCTCCAGAATGGCCCATTTCATTCTGATTTGTGATGAGGCTTACTGGTTTTTAACTGGGATAAAAAAGTGGTGTACAAAATCTGTTTGTGGGGCTGCTGCCTGGTGGAGGGGCTGTTTTGGCCAGGTAGGGGCAGGGGTCTGGCACAGACTGGGCTCTTGCTCGGTTTGTTGGTCAAGCAATGGACTCTTTGCTCGGTTTGGCATCTGGTAGCCAGACACTGAGTCTGGGATGGGGACAGGGAAAGCAAGTTTGTCCCCAGCCTGTAGAAATAAAAGTAGTGTAGGAAATGCCCCTATGTTTTATCTGGTATTTGCTGGCAGAGGTCTTTTCCCTGGGAGACCAGTTGATTGAGGTCAACCAGGTTTTATGGCTTCTATAAAACATCAATAAAAATGGGCCCTGCTGACTATACAAAGATTTAGACAACATGTTAAGAGCTTCTTTTTATTCTGTTAGATGTACCTTTTGTCTAGCAAACTGCAAGATGGTCTTCATCCTAATAAATTGAAATAAGTCCTTTAGAAGGATGAAAAGAGATTTTTGGTGTTAGAAAGGCAGGGCAAATCAATGTATTTCTCAAATAAATGAAGTTTTCTTTTTTATAAAATGATGTTAAGAATACTATTTGTCTCAAAAAAAAAAGGCAAGAATATAAAATTTCATAGAACTATATTTTAAAAGGCATCATATTGTCCTGCTGAAAAACTTAGGTAATTGCAAAGATAACACCATATTTATGGCTCAAAACATAAATCTGATATTTAGCCATATATATAGCAACTACAGAGGTTTTTTTTGTTTGTTTGTTTTGAGATTAATTTTGCTCTTTGTGTGCTTTTTATTAGAATTTGAACTTTTAAAATATTATACATATACACATGCACATACATATTTTTATATACATATATATATAAATATTTAAAAAAAACCCCAAAAGATAAACCTTCCAAAACCATTTTCATCTGTTTGACATCATGGTAGAGAACAAAGATATATGTTTTATAGTTGGATTTATTGCTTGCTGTTGTATTTGAAAAGCAATATAGAGTAATATATTTTCTTGTTTGTCTGGATAACTGCTAAATAAATCTTGTTAGCCAAAAAAGCATACCCATACCCGTAGGGATCAGCTACCCTGGTGTTAAAACTCTACTGAAAATTAACCATAATGACAGGTCCTATATCTCAGTGGCACTTTAAAGCTGACATCCTGCTACATGGATACAAAAGATGATAATTTTAAAGGAAATTTTTGGGCCACTGATATGAATTGCCTTTAATAAGAGCTGGCATAGTATTGCCCATTGTCAAAGATGACCCAGGGGGAAGAGTTTATTAGTGCATTTCCTTCTAAACTGGAAGTGACAGGGCATGCTTGGGGCCCTTTTGTTGCTGTTTGTAACAAATGAAAATTTCGCTGCAGAATTCTCATGCTGAAGAGTATTGATCTGTGTGTTCTCACAGCCAGAGGAGGGGAAAAAAATGATGAAACACAATTTACTTTGTCATGGCTTTAGTATTGCTTCCAGATAATTCTGAGTAATGATAGGGTCTTTGGTTTGTAGAAGCCAAACTTTATTGACAACGCTGTTTATTAGAGAGCCGGGGATGCGGAACAGGAGTTGCTGCTCAGTAACTCAAAACCTTGGTGTTTAGATACATGGCCAAGATATGGATATGTCTTGGGATATATCCCATGTTTATACAGACATAATGATCCCATAATACAAGTGTAGAGGCCTCTGACACTCTCCTGACAAGCCGACAATAAGTTAGTCTTGGTAATGAAAGTTTCCAGTTCTATAACATACTTTGTGTTGAAACATCTTTATTTCATTTTGAGCTTGAGCAGAAGAATTACTTTTAGTGAAGTTCTAAACTCTATTACAAATGTAGTTACCTGAGAGGGATGGTATACATTTAAAGACCCTGAAAGGGATAACTCAATTACTCTGATTAGTTTTTTGAAGAAAAATTGGACTAGGATAGGATTTGTAATTAAATTATGAGATTTTACCAAAAGTAGTTCCAGTCAATGATTAAATGTCTCACCTTTGTTTAGAGCTGGTCTTCAGCTCCCAGCTCAGTGGCTGCATTGTATTGATTTTTTTACATGGTTTCTATGGCATTGCTATTATTCTTGGATGCGTGTGGAAGGAGTTCTCCCTTTCCCCTGCCTTTTACAGGAAGTTTGGCTCTGTCACTGCTGTTAGTAGACATGCCCTCCATGTCCATCAGATTAATTGTCTATTTATATATTCCCTGGTAAATTGGCAACTTCTGGGAAGGGAGTATATTGAAGCTTTCAGAGTTGTCTGCACTGGAACTTGAGGGAGATGCTGGAAGTGAAGATAGATAAGAGGGAACAAGAAAATACTGATGGTTTCTTTCTTTTTCTTGTTTCTTACTTGCTTTTGAGACCAAGTGTATCATGACCTCAAAGTCTTTCTGCTCCCTTTGCTGCTTAGAGCAGAATCGTAGAAATTAAGTGCCCAAAGACATCACCTGTGCCCCAGGTGATCAAGTGTATATTTGATATTTACAACTGTGTAGTCTTTCCAAGTTACAGTATCAAATGTTCTGATCTTCAATCAGTAGTGAGCTCTGACCTGTAATCAGTTCTTGTACTGTTTCATTGTTCCCAGTTCTTAAAAGCATACTGGAATATTTCTCTGAAGTTTTCAGTATTTGCCAGAAAAGTTACCTTGTGCATCAAGAAACGAGGTAGTGTCCAACATAACAGCTGTGATCAAATTCTTAGTTGACATGGCATGTTAAAAGTGGTTGTGAGATGGAGACGAAGCTGATGTTGTTAGTTATCAGAACTTCATAAAATAATCCAAATTCAGTTTGTCCCCATTTGGAATGTTTTACTCTTGGGCAGTCTTGCAGGTGCTGTGAATAAAATCACCATTTTCTTTGACTGCAGTACTTGAAGAGACAGGTGATAAGTCTCTATTTCCATTTTAATATATATTCATAACAATTTGTTGCTCTGATTGTCAAAAAAAAAGAGAAAACCACTTTCTTGAACAGTATGATAATGAATTGCACATTATATAAAATGTTTGTATGCTTTCCCAAGTTTGTTTTCCTTTAAAGTATCTGTGTATTGTTAGCAAAATAATTATACAAGACTTGATATTATGCTATTGAATGCTCCAAAATCAGAATGAGAAATGGTACATTTTATTTTGTGTAGTGGATCTTGCACACATGAGTTGGAAGAAAATGTTTGTTAAAGATAAGGGAGAAAAATATATGAGTCAAAATGTATTAATCAAATGTAGTATTTGTTAATCTGTGGATAGTTCTATGATATCTCTGGTTCTACTGGTAAGTTTATAAATTTTATTTGAGCCATAAATTACAATGATTTTTTTAAAGTTTTTACAACGTGAATTTTTTTTTGCTTTTCAACATTTCTTCATCCAACCAAAATGGCTCTTACGTGCTTAAAAGCATGGGGAGGTCTCTGCCTTGATTTTTAGCTTCAATATGGAATTTTCTTCATGTGCCTAGTAAATCCAAGTTAGTAACAGCAAACAAAGGCAGTGTTCCTCTACTGTCTTCTGAAGGTTCTTACAAAAATCATAAGTTCTGATGAACTGACCTTTGTGGATATCATTATTTCTTGTATTTGATTTGACACTGCAAGCAGTCTCTCTTCTAAGTCATTAGGTTCAAGTTTTGGTGGGGTTTATAATTATATTCTTTGTTTGCCTTATGGGCTGAGTTTGCCATGAGGAGCAGTTCTTGTTATGCAAGACTGGCAGTGATTTTTCTGCCTTTCTTGTCTGAACCTCTGTAGGTATTTTATATAGGAAAACTAGTAATTTGGCTGGTTGCTGGTGATGCTAGAGCACTGTGAAGATGGAGTTTGCCCCTGGCAAATAATTCTCATGGGAGCATTATTCCTTTTCTCTCACAAGAAAGCTTTGAAATATTTCCATTTGAGAAAGCTGTGAACTGAAATGCACTTTCCAAATTTCACTGGTACGTGTTTTGTCTGGAAAAAAATGTGAAATCTCTAAGCTTGCTTCAGATGTGTGTATGGAATTTTGTGACTTGGTTTATTTCTTCAGTATAATAACAGACTTAAAAATATGCCAAGGAGAGCACTATGTGGCAGGTAAAAAGTAAATACATCGGGTAGCCTGAATTTATACTCCCTGCTTGAAAATAGACTGAAGTACTTTTATACCAATTTTGCAAAATGCCCCATATTTCTGTCCTCCGTTATTAAGCTCTCTGATAAATAGGAGATTTGTAAAAAATTTTTTTTCCCCTCTGGTGATATTACCCACCATCATAAGTATTAGACAGTTCAGGTTATTAGTGATGCTTTGTAATATGTTCAGAAATTCAGTCTCCAAGAGACAGTGTCTTTGGACTGTACCTTTGAAGAGTCTTGAAGAGGGCCTTTGGTGTGTGTTTTTCTGAACTCACTTAATTTCAGACTGGAGAGGAAACTGGGAAGAGAGATTTTACAATTCAAGTCCATTTATTGAAATTTATGGGCTTTACTTGCACTATCTTCTGTAAGTTTCCTTTTGAATCATCATCAGACTTCAACAGAGGTATGCAAATATTTTATTTGAGTCAGAAGACCCTTGTGGCAGCTATGCTTGGTTCATAAGATGCATTCCTGGAGTATTGATATTAATACTGGTACACTTTTCAACACTCAGCTCATCTTCAAAATTACTTTATACTCTAAGTTTCCTCATTAATTGTAGCCTAATTCTCTCATGGCTGTATCCCTGCAGGAAGAGCAGATGACAATGACATAATTACTTTGCAGTAGTTGGAAAACTAAGTATATTATTTTGTGAAGTTTTTCTAAACCGTGCTAATAAAACACAAAATATTTTGAGTGTATATTTAGGTATAAACATTCTTCAGAGAGTCCAGGATCCAATTAACTTGATCTTTTTGTGGCATTCTCTGGTTTTAATTTCTCTACTGTATTAAGATCTTATCCTCTTTAAGTAGATTTAACATGTGAATCTTCCTATTTTCAATCCTCTGTTTCTTACAGAAGGTAAAGAGGGGCTGTCACCCTGAAGTCAAATCCTGCCTCCTTTAAATAAAAATAATGAAACAAGAATATAGGAAAACACCTCAGAAAGTCTTTATTTTCATAATGAATAAATTGAGCCAGATAGGAGTCTCAATTTCATCATTCATCTACATATCAGAAAGAATAGCAGCTTCACTTTCAGGCAACTCTTCTGTGGAAGTGACTCTGCTCAGCTCCTTTGCTCAGGCAACATTTGACTCTGGTTTATATAATTAGAAGGTGCACTGCTCATTTTCTTTCGGAAGTGCAGGAAAGTTGCCTTTGCTGGAGAAGAAGGAGAAAGTAATTTTGCCTGGATTTTTCAAAGAAGCCAAAAAGCCTTTGTTTCACACGAGGTAACAGAAATGCCAGGTATTTGGTATAGGCTCCGTTCCGTCTCTCTGTGTTGAGCAGCCGTGGCTGCGCAGGTTTACATTTGATAGCACAGAATGGCTGAGATTGAAAGGCACCTCTGGAGGTCATCTGGGCCAAACCCTCCCTGCTCATGCAGAATCACCTGGGGCCAGTTGCCCGGGATCATGTCCAGATGTCTTCTGAACATCTCCAAGGATGGAGATTCTGCCGCCTCCTTGGGCACCCTGCGTCAGTTCTCAGGCATGCTCACAGTAAAAAAAAGTGTTTCCTGATGTTCAGAGGGACCTTCCTGTACTTCACTTTGTGCCCAGTGCCTCCTGTCCCTCGCTGGGCACCACTGAAAAGAGCCTGGCTCTGTCCTCTTTGCACCCTCCCTTCAGGTGTTTCTGCACATTACCAGTATCCCCTGAGCCCTCTCATCTCCAGCTGACCAGTCTTCTTGAAGCCTTTCTAATGTAAACTGGTGCTTTATTGTAGTTCTGATGTGTCCTTCAGGAAGACCTGAAACATTTAAGGTAAAGCACACGTTCTGCTTTTATTTCATAAGACATGAGATTTGTACTGATTTTATAGGCTGAATTCATATTCTCATTAGACTAAAACTAACATTTTCAGTGCTGATAGGCATCTTCTTAATGTATTCTCTGATCTTAAAGGTGACTGGTCTGGATCAGAGCAAAAACCTAAGTCCTGTATCTCTGTGTCCTGCCCTGTGTTTGGGGCAGAGTACAAGGGAAAAGTAGAGATAGAGGCATCCTTTGTTTACATAGACTTTTTCTATCCAGGGGTCTGCAGTTCAGACATCTCTAAGTAAAGGACAGCCTGGACATAAGTGTTGTGCCTTACTTTTTCACTCATAAGCATGCAGGAACCAAAACAGATTCATGATTAACTAATTAATTTACTTGGTGCAAGGGCCATTTTCTATTTATAGTTTTCATTGCCTGGTGCATGATTTTTCCTGACATCCGTGATGGATGTTGATGCTTTGTGGCACTTTGATTCACAAGTCCAAGAAGCATGAATTCCTCTTGTGTTTCCTGCAAGGCTTCATACTGCCTGCATGAGAGCACATGGGATTAGCAAACTCTCCAGAAGTCTTCTTCTCTGCTTGCTTCTCAGTGGCAAGAGGCATGCTGGGGATACTCTTTCCAGAGGCTCCGGGTGGAAATCAGCAGAACAAAGGAAAAAAAGAGGAGGAGGAAGGCTGGGGATGCTGACAATTAGCTGGATCTATGTTTGCATCGCTATTTTTACTTTGTTTTAAGAGCTTCTTTTCTATATGTGAATATAGTTGTATTTCTAGGCATCTGGTTACATCTAGACTGCAGATAACTTTTCTTTTGTCATTCCTAATTATTAGGTGTGGCCTTATTTTGTGTGTCATTAGGTGTGACCCTATTTTGTGTCCGGGAATGAACACGTAGCAGGCCTGACTGGTTTGCTGATGGCCATCTTTGACCATGTTACATAAATGTTCCGACAGGAATGTGCTTTCAAAGTAAATCTCCAAAAAAGGGCCCTTCCCTGCTTGCCAGGCAGTGGACTGCTACTTGTTCTTGTCAGGTCTTGTGGAGACTTTGCCATGGCTTGGCAGCAAAATAAACACAGCTGCAGGGTCAAAGGAAGCCTATAATGGGTGGTGACCTGGGATGAACTTGACCAAGAGGCTCACAGCGGCAGAGGAGTTAGCTCTGTTCTGTCAGGCTTAGTGCTGGCTTTAGGTAATATTCTTCAGGGGTTTTCTGCCTCTGTGGTAGACCAGGTATTATCAACCCCCTTACAGGCAGCATAAGCTGGGTATCACCTCCTCTGCCTAACCCAGCAAAGCCAAGATATGATGCAGCTTCACTCAGCCTGGTTCAAAATGGTGTTGCTGGTGATACCACAAATGTGGCATCAGTGATTGCATGAGCAAGGTCTCACTGTTTAGGTGCTCTCCTATACCTCTGCCATTTTCTCATGAGCCTCCTTACTGTGAAAGTACTTAAGCGAATCTAAACACCAAATAAAGCATTTGGGAAATTAAAATGAAATCACTTTGAATAGTAGGATTCTTGTTGGCCTTTAGGCTTGATGGGAGTCAGTGCAAAGGAAAAAAAGGGAAGGGAAAAGCTTTTGGCAGGTGTCACTGCAGAGAGGAAATAAGGGGGTTCTTTGTTTCTTATATCTGTGTTTTATCCAAGTACAGTGACATGAAGATCATTTGCAGTAATGTGATTTTTCTCATCTTAATTAGAGATGTCTCCAGACTGCCCCACCACATTACTGTTGTATTTCACTTGGATAATTTCCCTTCCAGTATCTGGTCTGTCTCTACATTTATTTAAATCAAATATTTCATTTGAATACTGCAGCTCAGGATGGTCTCTCTCAGTTTAAATGCCACCGACATTAGCGCGGAGGTTAAAATATTTACTTAAGCATAGACAAAGTTCCCTTACCTGCCATCATTTCCCAGTCTGGGGGAGGGGATAGCCCCTCTAGGTTTGACATGTCTGTATTGTGCAGAGTTGTTAAAAAGGGTGCCGATGAGTAGATGCATGGTAATGATGAAAAGGAGTGCACTTGGAATTCAACATAGATGGCAGAAAATGCAGAATGTCAGAGAAGCCATATATTAAAGGGAATTTGAATTGGAAACTGAATCCCAACCTGCCACTGGGGGCATTTTGATCATTTTGATTTATTAAACTTTTATAACAGCATTCAGATGAAGCTGAATTAAAACGCTTAGTCTTGGGTGGTTTATGGTACACAAGTCGTCGTGCTAGTGAAGTCTTGCCATGATCAATGTAGAATTAATTTAAGTTGCTTTTTGAATGCAGGTGCACCTGTGTGCTTTAGTATGCATTTAAAAATCTAACAGTGTTCTAATACTGAATCACTTAATAAAAATACAAAATGAAGCCACACCGACATTTATTTTCAGCAGCATTTGAGTGGATCTTGCTATCAAATTGTAGTTGAACTGCAGGAAAACAAACTGGATATATATTCCTATACCAATTTCATGTATTGATAAATATACATGCATTATAAAAGAGCTAGCTATGAAAATATAACCATTTCCTTGAAAATGGGTCATTTGGCTAAAGACATAGATACTTGGTTCTGACCATCTCCCAGGCTCAGCAGCTGTATGTAGTCTCAGTGAGCACCATCCCTGCAATAAAAAGAAATCAATTACTATTAGAGTGGCACTGCAGGTTAAAGGCATTACAGGTTCACACTCAGTTTTTCAGCAAGGAGATGATACTTCTCTGCAAATGGGGAATGATGCAAAAGATGGATGAGACAGAGTTCAAGGAGCAGTACTGTGAGGGTCTGGCACTATCATTCCAAGCTGTCTCAGAGACATGATGGATGACTCAGTGGCAAGAAGCAATAATAGCTGATGATGAGAGATTTGTCTCCAGATCTTGAGCCCACTGCATGCCATCTACCTGTTGGTGTTCTAGTGGTGTAATGATTCCTGATATGTTATGAAGAACTGAACTACTGTACTTAAGCAACTAAACTGGTATGTTGAATTTAGTAACCTAGATTTTTTGCCAGCTTCTAAGGAAGCAAGTAGCATATCAAACACTCCTGCACATGGTAAATTTAATTACCTCTTATTTATGCGTGGTACCTGTTGACAGGATCTTGTAAGCTATACTAACATGATAGGTAATTTGTTACCTCCAGAAATCACTTTCTATGTGCCCTCTGATCATTATCATGAAACATGATAAATGATCTAGCCCATGAGGTGTAAATGAAAATGAAATGCATAATTTAATTCTATGTCTAAATTGTCGCTGGAAAAGTTGTTGCAATTATAATGGAATTTATCTCATAAAAATATCTTTTGCAATGTACCAATGACCTTTAATCATCTTGGTTGGGGAGTTATTTGAAGGTAATTTTAAGGAAATTACAAAAAGTTCACTCAGAGTAGTTTGGATAGAAGATGCTTTTCTTTCCTAAAGAGTTTTAAATATTTGTCTGTTTAATAATTCGTATAGTAGGATTTTCCTGCAGTGTTAACTGCTGGAATATTTGCAGAATTATATAGACAGTAGTGAGAAACACTTCTCCTGAAGAAGAGGGAAGCTTAGCTACATGCAGAAAGATGGATTTCTTCCTGCTGACGTGCAGTGTTGAATTTGGATGTGCTTTACTAGAGAGCTTGTCATTGAGATTGATATGCAACTGTTAACAGGCATGTCTTGGAGAATATTTAAGGAGTATTACAAGGAAAATGGATGTGTTTCTTTCCCCTGTTCCCCAGGTATGTTCACATTGCTAATGGCAGAGTCTGTGTCCTACCTCCTTCGTGAGGAAGGATGACAGTGTTGCATTAGGACTGATGCTTGAATTTTTATCTCTTCCCTAAATTTTTGTGATTTTTATTTTATTTCTTTTTAAACTTCTTTGTTTCCAGGACCTCATCTATAAAATTTCATGAAGTGTCCTTTTTCTTAGCCATTTAGGTTTTAAAAATTTTAGCTTATCTTGTACTGCCAAACATTTTGAGTGTACCATCCCCGTTGATGTCTATATGTGGTATCAAGTGCAATTTTTCATGTTCCTGAATTCTTTACTAGTAAACCAAAGAACATATTTCTGTAGATGAGTCTGGGGACTAAACAGAAAAAAAGCTTGGTGAGCAGTGTTAGGAAGAAGTGATAATAATAAGAATGGTCTGTATGGATGGTAGGGAAAAGCCTCTCAACAGTCGAATTTACATGAGTTACCTTTTTCCTCCAAGAAAGGAGAATGAAAGTACAAAATAACACAGAATGATAGAATTGTCAAGGATGGAAGAGACCTGTAAGATCAAGTCCAGCTGTCAACCCAGCACTGCTGCTGTACCCCCTAAACCACCAATCCATCATCCAGTGCCAGATCCAGATGCCTCTTAAACACCTCCAAGGGATAGCGACTCCACATCCTTCCCAGCAACCTATCCCAATGCCTGACCACCTGAACAGTGAAAAAACTTGTTTTGAATAGCTCATCTGAATCTCCCCTGTGTCAGCTTAAGGCCATTCCCTCTGGTCCTTTCACTGCAGGCACGGCAGGAGAGATCAGTCCCCACCTCACCGCAACCTCCTTTCATGGAGCTGTAGGGAGTATTGAGGTCTCCCGTGATCTTCCTCTTCTCCAGACTAAACAAACCCAGCTTCCTCAGATGATCTTATAAGACATGTTTCTTGACCTTTCACAACCCTGGTTGCCCTTCTCTGAGCACACTCCTTAATCAATGTGATCTGAAAGGCATAGATATTGCATGGTGTTAGCTCAAGGCTTATAAAACAGGGAGAACTTTTGATGAGTTCCAGTTTTATTAAAAGTGATAGTCCTAACTTTGTGTGAATTACTTAATTTAAATAAGTAAATGCCAGCAAAAATACTTTGCTCAATTTAGAGGTTTTGTCTGGATATTTTCATAAATAAATGGATGATAAGGTAAATGAATTTGAGCTTTATTTGAATGTACCAAGCATCTTATAGTTTGCAGAACCTAGATGAATCTTTTATTCAATGTTTTGCTATTTATATTAGCTCTTTGCTTCTTTTGGCTGTCTTGTAGTGGATCCTGTAAGCTGTATGGAACAATACCTGTTTGTGGACACAAGGAAGAATACTACAAAGTGTCAATGCCATGTGTGTTTTTAGTAAAGCCATCTTACATTAGTAAACCAGCTTCCTCATTTCCTGAGAAAATCAAGAAGATATTATACTGATTTCCTGATCTATTTCACCATCCAATAAGGATAAAGTCTAAAAATATTTTTTTTAGTTTTTCTTTTTTTACCTGAAGTTGCAGTTCTGAGTTTATGTGAAAATCTCAGCTTTATTTTTATATTGACATCCTCATGGTAACCTAAGTTGTATTTTTAAACAACTGGAGATATAAAGGCTTTTGAAGGGAGATAGGGGTAAACTAGATGTTTTTCTGTGGCTTAAAAATTGAGATTGAAGTCTCATGACTTTTAATTCTTTAAACCTTGAACTAAAGCTTTGAACTTTACTCTGACTTTGAATTGTGTTGACAGCAGTTGGAAATGTCTTGACTAATGGTTTATTCTTCAGCTTTCCACTTCTCTTGAACTGGGTGACTTGCATAGCCTAGAAAACACAAGATACATTTAGTGTGATCAATTTTGTGATCTATGGGCTACATCACCAGCCATGGGAATATTTTCCACTTCTTTTTATTGGTGATAGAAAGGAGCATCTGTTTGGCAGTGTATTAAGCACAGCTTCTTGTTGGCAGCTGGATACTTTCAGGGGAGGGTTGCAGGGTGATTTGTTGTTTTGTTTTGTTTTTTTTAATATTTGGTGTTGAGGAACAGTTCCTTCTTTGAATGTATGCAGCATGGCACTTGGCCACCTTAGTGCACCAAACAGAAGAGATCTGCAAGTTCTCACAACTATGGCATGCTGCAATCTTCATTTTGCCAATGCCTTCTCTGATTGTTTTTTTTTCTTCCTATTTTGCACCTCTGGACTTTCTGCAATGTGATTTAAGTCTGCCATCTTTTGTGCCCTACCTCTTGGTTGCTACTTCTGCCAGTGGAGCAGAGAAAATGCTGTCAGGTTGAATGTGCCAATAAATGACAATGAAGTAATTGAAAAGTGATAAAAAGTCTGTTTTACTAGAAAGAACAGCTCCTTTTCCAAATGGTTTTGTAAGGGTAATATAATTGGACACTTCAAGAAAAAGATTGGACTGTGTCTATTTTCTGGCTGGCTGCAGAGATGTTTAAGGTGTATTTAGAGTTTAGGCTTACAGACTTCTTTTCTGAGATTTGTCTTTTTTTAATGTGGGAAATGCCTCCACCATTTAATTTTTACTTTTTGTTTCTTAAGTTCTTTACCTTCAGCCATCTCCTAATGCCATTTCAGGAATCTTTTTGATCTTCCTCTTGCATTTTTCCTTACCAATGGCTGCCTAAAGAAATATTTAATGAGTTTTATTTTTCCTGGGAACACCTCCAATACCTACTTGACCTCTAATTAGGTATGTGGACTATGCAACACAAAGAATTGTGCCCTAGTGACACTTCTTTTCTCTCCAAATTACTGTCATTATCAGTGACATTTTCACAATTAGAAACAAAAAATATCTTTGTTTTTTTTACTTTCAGTTGTTCCAGTAACAGCTTTAGTCTCTTCTTCGAATAATATTATAAGAGGTCAAAGAACTGATAGAGAGGCTGGGTTTTCATTCAGGCCAAATCAAGTGAAGGTTTCAAGAAGTTCACCAAGCAACTTTCTGGAGTAGCAGAAAGATAAGAGTGGTTCATTTAATGTCTTGGTTTTGGCAGATTTTGCTGCCCCTTACATAAAAACAAAATGAACCCTAAAGTAGGAATTTAGTGGCATGTCAGTACTTCCAGGCTGGAATAAAGAATTTTTTAGACATATGTCATGAAAGAAAGACAATGTTCTTGCTCTGAAGCTGCATGTTTTGTACAGGTGTTACTGCTTACATTTTAAAAAATGCAGGGGACAAGGCAGGGGAACGTGTGTGCCATACACTACGTGCAAACAGTCACCTTATTAAGGAGACTATCCCCTAAGACATTTGCATCATTAGGACTTCTGATAATTAAGATGAACTATATTTCAGTAAAAAGACAGCCTTCTGGCCAACTGACTAAGCAGATGCCAAGTGGAAGCAAATGAAGCTAAGCTGAGCTCTCAGGCAATTAACAGAAATTAATGGACCAGGTACCTACAGTCTGTTTCCTGTGGATGTCAGTTCAGTGTTCTTGCCCTTCCTGCACTTCCAGCTCAGATGACTTTCAGAGGTTTAGCACCTGAGGTTTCCTTCTTGAATTTGCTGAGATTATCACCTGTTTAGCCAAACTCACAGGATTCATGTGCAGGATTAGAAATTTCACAGGATTCTGGAATTTTAATCAATTGAGTGGGAATAATTGAAGCAATTCTTCGATGACAAGAAGCCTGTTTTGACTCACAGCATAATATTACAGAGGAAGCCTTCCAGAGGGACTTGTACTGAGTAATGAGCTGAAACCTGTCACTTACTGTTTGGTCTGACTTCAACCTCATTTCTGAAAAATGCATCTGAAAATTGCCATAATTTATAAAGCTGTCTAATCTGTGAAGGAATTTCTTGAATGCTCTGTTTTTGATTGATTCTGTGGCTCATGTACAGCTCCATACACCAATTATTTATTTGTTCATTTATTTGTTGGACCCTTCCTTAAAGATATATATATATATATGTAGGCATGGCCAATGTCTGTTTATGTGCATCAGCATCTGATGTTACAGCAGAGGCAACAAAAGCCATGGTCCTTTCTTTTCTATCCCACTCCCCATGACTTGCTTTTTCTCCTTCTTTTACATCAGAAGCATGCTTGGCCCTCTCTCTAGTGAGCTGATGGGGGAGCTAAATTAAAAAATCTCCTGAGAGTGTAGAAAGAAGGGGGTGTTTTTGTGTCAGACAAGTTTACTAGTAGTAGAATCACTGGTCTGGAAAAGCTGGAAAGACCAGAGAAGAGGTGGTAGTTCACTCCCCAAAATGGTCATTTTGGGCTGGCTTAGATATAATGTTAAACTGCCTCCTCAGCCTGCTTTGCAGGTGGATTACAATGCTCTGCAAAAATCTTTGTGCCCACAGGGAATTGTGGTGTGGAATGGTTCCTGAGACAAATAGTGTTGTCTTGGGGGCTTTCTTCGGTAGCAGCTTCCTTGTATGAACACGCCCTTAGAGGAGTTGATATAACAGAAGGGAGCTGACAGGAGATACAAGTATGTTCCCTCAAGCCCGCATTATCTTGTCATAGCTGAGGAGATAACCAGATACCAGAATGATAGGCCTTAATGTAATAGGCCTGAATAGAAAAACCCATAGTAAACCTCATCTTTGGGTTGTTACAGAAAAGAACAGCTGGGCTTGTTATGGGAGTGAAGAAATTGACCAGGAAAAGGAAAGGTAAATAAAAAGGAAAAGAAAGATAAGTAAAATATTTTTGTTGTATTGGACATTCAGTTTAATTTCAGAATGCTAATCAGCCACACAATAATGTTTGGAGTGGCTTTTCAACAATATACTAATGAAGTAAGCTATTATGGTTTGTATAGGTGTAATTAAAGCATGGAAAAGCAACCATATCTGTGTAGTTGTTTTGTCAGTAGTATTCAATGAATAATAAGATAGACAGCTATGCACACATCACAGTGCTGCTCTGAAACGTATTTGAAATTTTCACCCAAAGGAAAAAAGTGGGGGGGAAATGAATTCTTGTTAAAGGATTTGTTGAATCTAAATTAAAAGTATTCTTCCACTGAATAAAAAGTGACCGATTGCAATATTAGAAGCAATTCAAATTTCTCAAAAGGACATTTAAAAGGAGGGAGGCAACCAGAGGGTGCTGTAAGGTGTTCATAGTTCAAAGAAGAGACAAGGCAATACAAAGGCGAAAATAGTATGTTGAAGAGCAAAGGATTATGAACTTGGGTGAGAAAAATGCCATGAAGACTCATAGGTGGAATAACAGGTGTTTTGTGGCTTTTTAATAATTGACTAATATATGGTGTAAATGGGGCATGAACAGAAATGCTTCATTAAATAACTTGAGAAAAATTGGGCAACATATCAAAGAGAAAATGTTTTGGTCTCTTTGGTGCTTTCAAAGGGTACTTTGTGCTTCAGCAGTGTTACCTGCCTGCTTGTGTTACCCATTTTTTGTGTTGTAGAGAAAGAATCGATAAATAATTCAGGCCAAGACAAGTATAAACACCACAGTTAGAATACTCACCTGTGCAGGAACTATTTAAACTACCTGTGAAACAATGGCAGAGAGCGGGGCAAAACATTTTGCTTTGGCAGGAGCAGCTGTGCAGACAAGTGGTAGTTTTATCTTCTGTTAAGGTATTTTAACAGTTGTAAGCCCCAGTATTGCTCATGGACTGGCCTGCAGTAAGAAGAATCAAGGGAGTTCAAACAGGGTATTTTTCTTGCTGACTTTGTTTACCTTTGCTGTTCATTTTCCCCATATGTTGAAGCGATGATGGCATAGGGAAAAAAACTGCCTAAGATGTGGAATGACTTAATGAAGGTACAACATAATTATGGTCTTCATACTACATCTATATTGCCTTAACCATTCAGGAATGTAAATCAACAGAAAATTAATTTCAGTTGGTTAGTTTATATTGCTTTGGCTCTACAAAGTAGCTTTTGTTTTAAAATCTAGAGCTCTCCATTCAGGCATCAGAACAAAAAGAGAAACCTCAATAATTTATAATTAAATGTGAATGAAATGTGACCATACAGTCATGCACCATCCACACTCTAAAAGAGGCTAGTTGGATCATCAGCAGTTCTATGCTGAGGGCACTCAGCTATAGTGGATTACATGGATTGAAGCCTATGCATTATTTCCAATATTGTCCAATATTCAATGAGTATCTTGACAGCTAGCAGCAGTTAGTTGGGTTTTTTTACTTCTAAAGAACATGATAGTGACTTCAGAAAACATTGCTACTGGGCCAAAATCTTCTTAGTTCAGTGTATAGGTGTAGGGAAAGATGTAAGAATCAGAGGGGCACACAGTCATCCCCTCCCTTCATATATCATTAAGCATCTAGAAATCTATAGCTTAAGACTTACCAAGCCAGAGACTATATCAGTGTATCATGTGTGTAATATCAATGACAAACCTTCTACAGATTTGTCAAATAAGTTCTGAGCTTGTGTTTTTTCCCTGTTGGGAGCAATAAATTCCCACAGTTAGCTCAAGTTACTCACAGAAGAAAGTACTTCCCTCCGAAGTTGCTGTCTATTTTCACTCAAGAAATAGCAAGTCTTTCCATATTAATCAGTTTCATGCCACTTGTCATTTCATGAACATCTAGCATGTATTCCATCAATCATCATTCTCTCACGTTGAGTGTTGCAGATTGATTAAATGTCTCCACATAGGAAGTTATCCTACAACTTCAATACCTTCTATTTGGCCTTTTCTGTGTCTTCTAGCTCATCTGGCAGGAGGTAGGAAGATCAGATCTATATAATTTATTTTAGATGAGACAACATTATGAGTTTACACAGTAGCACAACATATTATGCTTTCTTTGTGTTCCGCTCCTAATAATCATTGATATTTCATATTTTGTCTGAATTGAAGTGACTTGGTCTTGAAATTCCCAACAGAAATATTATTCCTGTCTGATTATACTGATTTAGAGTCCATAAGGGATTCATAAGGCTCACTGCACTGCTTTGTATTTATCAGCTTTGAATTCATTTGCCATTTTATTTCTTAATTCTTCAGTATCTTAAGGAAAACAAGAAAAGCTGAATGTGACTATCCAAAAATACCTGCAGCTATGTACCAC
Organism: Erpornis zantholeuca; assembly: GCA_013400515.1. Taxonomy (NCBI): domain Eukaryota; kingdom Metazoa; phylum Chordata; class Aves; order Passeriformes; family Timaliidae; genus Erpornis; species Erpornis zantholeuca. The sequence continues at coordinate 73,294 of VZTN01035811.1, read as the reverse complement.
AGCAGATAAGGCTATTGCTGCTTTAATTGGAGCTATGACTAAGACCTATGTTTTCTTCCTGATATTTGTCTCGGGTTGAGACAAATTCAGAGAAAAATATCACCTGATAGAAAGCAGGTTGTAGTTACCCTTCCCCCACCAGGTTTGGGAAAAGAAATTTTTCCTCAGAGGAAAGTGAAGAAGAAACAAATCTATTTATTTAACAAACACACAAGAAAAGAATAATAGTGCTA
>VZTN01035811.1:45941-64553 GCA_013400515.1 Erpornis zantholeuca | reverse complement strand
GGGCAGCACAGGTGAGAAAAGCAACTACCACTATGTGGTGTGCAAGCAAGAGTCCCATGAGCTAAGTCCCTAATGGCAGAATTTCTCACTTAAGACTGGGTGTGAGTCTGCACCTATTAATTGGGTAGTTAATACTGTCCTGATGTAATTTTGTTTATTGGACTTCCCATGTGAAGTCTGATTAGTGGTCGGAAGGTCTTGGACCAACGTAGACCTAGAGGTGTGTTTTTAATAATGCAGGAAAGGAAAATATGCCATGATCCTGTTGGTTTTTTGGTTTTGAGGTTTTTTCAGTATTTTTGCATTTCCTTGTTTTCAGGAGCCAAGGAGAGTGCTCAGCCCCCATTACTGAACTGTCCTCAAGAGTTGTGTGTTGCACAATCTGTTTGATGCACAAGTTTTGGGGTTTTTTATTTGTCTTCCATGTGTTATTCAGCAAAACCACTAAGGACCAAACTGCTCACTAGAGATGGGGCATACAGGGTGACAGACTCAGCTGTGAGTGTAGTCTGTCATTCACAGAAGGAGCAAACTTGGGACCTTGTTGGAAATTTAAAAATAAACTGCAGAGGCTTTCTGTGACTTCAAGGTTCATGATACCTCTGCTGTTCATCAGGTCTGTGCTTTCAGCTTGGCATCCCTCAGTCCTTTGCATTAACTTGCTTGTTAACTGAGTAGAAGAATTTCTAATCAGGCAAGTACTATTTTCAGTAATGCTTCCCATCTAGTTGGCTAAGTCCCCTGTTTGTATTAATACACCTTGTACTGGTGCTGAGGGGTGGCAAATCTTGTCAGCATAGAAGACAGCCAGGTGTTCTTGCAGACAGGCCAAGTCCAAAATAAACTTATTTGTCTTAAATTCTGATATTTTTTTTTTTCTTGTCAGAGCAGTACTTCCTAACAATTTTGGAGAGTTGAATATTTCTAGTCTGTATTAAAGATATGCCACATGCAGAATGATTTTTGCAAAAAAAAAAAAAAAAGGCCTCAAAGCCTCCATGGTTTGTTTGTTTTTATTTTTAAACTGTTCATAACTCATTTTCACTTAAACTCTTTCAGTTATGCTTCTTTGGAGCTATAGGTATCCCCTCAACTTATAATTAAGAGAATGAAGGATTTCCTATTGCTATTTTTCTTCAGTTACTCTTCTCATTCTTACATTCGTGGCTTAATATTCTATTTGAATTTAAGTTTTCAGTTACAACTTGTTAATTCTTTTTTTCCATTGGATTAATCAGCTTTTAAGACCAAGAATTTTGTTTCCCTGCTAATACTTGACTGCCATAACTTTTTCTTCTAAATGTAATTCATGTTATCCAAATTTTAAACAAATATTTCTACTTCTTCTGGTTTTAAATACTTTTTTAAACATGTGAATCTCTAGAGCAGTATGTAATCTTCCACTACACAAAGAGTACTGAAGGAGTGTAACTCTTGCCCCTGTATGCCTTGGGTGTCTCAGACCTGGGGCCACTGGTTCCACAGGGCTTCCTATAGCAAAAACTGTGCTCTAATTATGCATACTCAGTGTGGGTCAGGCACTGAACCTCAGCTGAATTCAACTAGAAGACCAGAGAACTTGTAAGAAATATGCAGACATACTTCAACAACTTTGCGAGAATTTCCCTAGAAGAGGGAGGGAGTTTGATGTAAGTGGGAGCTGAGTCAGTCTTGAATAATTTGTGGAGGCATCTTTGCTATACTCCCTTGAACACCCAGTATTAGCTGTATTTGCATGGCTTTATATTTTTGTTTCTTTGAATTATGACAGATTTTAAAGGAACTTTGTACTCTTTTGGTTGACCTACTTTCTTGACAGTATATGGTGTAATTAAAACATCAATTTTGATTTCTGGGGGGGTGAGGCTGATGTTGGGCTCCTTCTAATAAATTAATGCTTTTTAAAAATTAAGCTTTTTATGATTGCCCCAGTTGTGTGTGTTGGGTTAAACAGTTAATACTCACCAGCTTACCAAGTGTATAGCTTGGTGTGAGATATTTCACAGAGCAAGCTGAACATGCTGTCACCAGAGGGAAGGCGCAGTGTGTGCGTGAGTGGAGGGGACTTGCAGGCTATCACTGAACAGCATTAATGTCTGCAGGTCCTGTACAAGGCATGAGTGGGACAGAGAGTGGATGAAGGCATGCAGCTGCTCTGTGCTCTGTGTGACCAGCCCTCTCCTCCCCAGCTCTTCAAACCCTTCTGCTGTGTACTGCTGTGTAGCAACAGTCTCTTGTGACTGATGCATGTTATGCTCAGCAAAACATGACTCTTGTAAATAATTAAGATTTTATCAGGCATGTATCCAGTACCAGCTTTCCCTCCAAAATGGAACAATATGTCAAATTCTGGTTTATTTTTATTTTCCCTTTGAACTGATCGTTAACAGTATATGATTGCCAGTAAGATACTAATGAAACTGCCTTCCTTTATTTTAAACTTGGGAAATATTTAATCTTGGAAGGCAATGTAGTAATGTGTATGTTACTTGAGAATTTTGGAAGTTTTATGCATATTAGTTACTATACTAATAACACCCATGACCTTTTCTAGTTGTTTTTTTCTCTCTGTGTATGAGTAATTATTTGCATACAATGTTTAATATTAAAAATATGACACAACCACTTAACTGTAGGAAGACTGGTAGCAGAGGTTGATGCTGCATGCTTATTTTAGTCATTGGTGCCTAAATATCACACTATATTTAATATACAATGTCATATACATACTGATGTGAGCATAATGTACTGCTAGTAGCTCAGCAGAATGGGAACTTAGTTCTGATGAAATGTCAGTCTTAATTTTTTATTACCTTAGCTGTGGGCATTTTATGTCAAAACCAGAGCTGACCAAATACTGCAAAATGCTATGCATGAAAACATTCATTTATTTAATGTCTTGCAGATGTACAAGTGGTTTTTAATATAGTCTTTCTGAAACGTTAGTGGCCATGAAAACTGGAAGGGATTTCATCACCTTTTTAACACCTTTAAGCACTGGCTAAAAATAAAGCCAGAAAATGAGTCAGTAATTAAACTAGTTAAATTGGAAAAGGAATCTTAAATTTTGTGCTTAGCAAAGGAAGAAATGAAACACACCAGTCAAGGTCTTTGATCAAACTGTTTATTTTATCTTGAATACCTGTTCAAATAGGTGATTCTACTGATGAATTAAACTGTCCATGGGTTGAAATATTTTTTCATAAATTATTGTTTAGAACTTTCTGGCTCTTCACAGATAGTTCATGGCTGAGAAAAGGGGAACAGAACTCAAAGAAAATTGATTGCTGGGAATACTGTGTGTCTTAGCCATATCTCCTTATAATAATTGAGGAAGGTGGGCTGCTTTTGGCAGAAATAAAGGACACAGTTCTCCAGTTGTGTTGCAAATGCATCTGAGTAGGGGCCACCTGCGTATGGAGTGCACTGGCAGGGTCAGGCAGGAGGGAGGCTGCTGTGGTGGGCACCTGGTGAGCCTCAGCTTCCTGCAGTTCTACCTCTAATCCAGGCTCTGAACATCTAAACCATCACCTGGCTTGGCTGAAGCTGAGTTTTTATGTTGTTTATAAGCCAGGACAAACTTCTGAGAGGGTGATTTTCCTTAGGGTACTTTTTCACTCATCTCCTTTTATTTTTCATGCCTTATATAAAAAGTTTTTCATTTTTGGCAGACTGTCTTCTCAGGGCACTCTGAAACTGGATTATTTACCACAGGTAGCTCCAGATTGCTGGGGTAAAAAGTCAGCAACATATGCTTCCTTGAAGGATGTAAATTGTGTTTTAAAACTCACTAAAAGAAAAGTATGGATGATATGTGTGATATTTGCTATGGGAATGGCAACCAAAACATTAATAATGTCTTTGTTCTGTCTTTTTAGCTATCAATGGCAATTTTTAAACTGTAAAAGTTTCAGGTTGCTGTATATACAAAAGGAAATTGTGATTTCAAATTATAATTGTGGATGTGATAGAATAATGAATGGGAATAATTAATAGAAAGTTAATTGGGTAACATCAGAAAAGTTTATCCTAGTATATTGGGATTGCATGCTTCAGTTGTTACTTAGTGTACTTTTGGGATTTCTAGTTGCACCTCACCTCTGGTTCTGATAGTATATTGTACTATGAAGAATATTAATCATGCTGCAGAACAATTACTTGTTCGTTTGCTAACTGATTAAAATTCATGCATAATTTATTGGAACTGGGAGAGACTTTATAAATAAGTCTCCTTGGCCTCAAGAGCTTAAAAACAAAATGCATATGCTAATATAAGAATGTGCTTTATTTCTTAACATAAAAACTTAATAGGCAATGGTATATTAGTCTCATTAATGTGAGGTTTTATTTGTGATAATCGTGCTCTTAATCAAAGTGTATACTTCTAAACATAGCCATATGTTTTAGAAGTATATAATTTGGAGTTGGTAGTGCATCATGCTCATCAGTGGTGATGTTTTCTGCTATAATATACACTGACCTTAGCATACATTAGTTTGACATTTAAAACGTTAGCTCCACAGCAAATAAACTGCCCTCATTATGCCCAGCTGCATTTCTGAGCTTTGATGCAGGTAGGGATCTAAATTAATTCATATGCACATTTATTGCCAAAACATGGTAAAAGGTTAATAATTAACTGAGATATTTTCTATAGTTTTGTATATCCCGAAGCAGAAATGGAAACACTTTGGAGTATTCACCTTTTCACTTTGGGAGGAAAAAAATTGGCTCCCATTAGAGCCCCTATGACATGGCTACAGACTCCCCAGTCTGCAAACTTAGTGGCTTGTGAAGCAACTAATTTAGAAAAAAGTCTGCAAGATATGTACCAGAATCTGGGAAACTTGGTTGCTTATAGAGCTGGTGAATATGCAGTTTGGAGCAAGCTGTGGTACCTGAAAGGGAAGCTTTGCTGCTGGAAATAGAGAAGCAGGCAGAACCATCTGAACTTCACCATGCAGGGGTGTCGGAGGAGGTCCACCAGTCCCCACCATGTGCTGTGTCACTGACACAGGTGGGATCATCCCTGCCAGGCAGGATGCATGCAGTGCATCTGTGGCTTGGTTGTGTGGACTGTGGGGGAAGTGGTGTAAGCGTCCCTGGCTAGGGAAATTTTATGGTCAGGGGTTAAAAGTTATTTTTAGTGCACTGGCCATGAAATCCCCTCTACCTGCTCAGAGTTGCTGATTTGTTAGTTCCGCATCACTGCTGTGTGAAATCCCTGTGTGCGCTGAATTTAACATTGTTGCCTAATTAACTGAAACAAATTACTTGAAATATGAGCCATCTGGAATGAAAATGAACCTTCCATGTTTATCAGTGAAATCATTTTATTAGAAAAATACTTGTTGCTTGTGATTTGTTTCTTAAAATAAATCATGCTGAGGCAATGTTTCTATGTTAACATTTCTCCTGGTAGGGAGGACCACCCCTTCCTGTTGGGTCTGTCATTACCTTTTTCTCTTTGCAATTGCACTGAAATATTTAGGCAGGCAAAAGCTGGTGAGAAGAGAGGATGACAAAAGGCAGTACACATCCTATTGTTCATGTTTCAAAATCAGTCGTAACTTACTAAAGAATAAAATATTATATGTTGTTGCCATATGTCTTTATTTTGTCATTCTCCTGGCAGCTTTACTCAGTTCTGAGTATTCTGAATGCCTGTAATAGGCATCTGTATCCTTTTCCCTAACTGCAGCTGGTGGGTTTCAGATTAACCGCAGTGCTACTCATTTTTAAGGATATTTTGTGCAGGGGTAGTGTATCATCTCTTGCAGCTCTTTCTATAAGGAAAGTACAAATGTGGCTTCAGTCAATAAAAGAAAATCTCAAGTTATTGGTATAGTAAATTATATAAATGAGCATAGTTTTTTTCTAAAAAAAAATCTCAAGCAGCAGCAATATATAAATCAGACAGGATTTTGTGGTCTCTAGCTGAGATTTTTAAAAAGAAAAAATAACATTGAACAGATGCCAGTAGTGCACTACTCACTCCTGTCAGCTGAAATACTCCTCAGCCATTCTTCAGCTTGAACTTGCTTCTGAGGTTTGGAATCTTTGCTGACCAAACTCTGACACCTTTCTGTGTAGAGAGCCCTCCTCTTTGTGGGTTTTCTAACTTTTGTTTCACCGCTGGCTTATTTTTGCCTCCCCTGCAGAGCCGCCTCGGCCGATAGCCCCCCCGCAGCTGCTGGGCGTTGGGCCTACATACCTGCTCATCCAGCTGAACGCCAACTCCATCATTGGGGACGGCCCCATCATCCTCAAAGAAGTGGAGTACCGGATGACGTCTGGCACTTGGACCGAGACCCACGCAGTCAATGCACCCACGTACAAGCTCTGGCACCTGGACCCCGACACTGAGTATGAGATTCGGGTCCTGCTCACCAGGCCGGGCGAAGGTGGGACGGGGCAGCCAGGACCACCACTCATCACCAGGACCAAGTGTGCTGGTGAGTGCTGCTCTGGAAAAATGAACAAAAAACTCAAAATTGTTTACTTTATTGGTTTAATTGATTGGCAGGCCTGTTGGCTCCAATTAACTTTGATCAGGACTTAAGGATTCCCTTCACACCCACAGGATCTCCAAGCTTCTGGATCCGTAAGGTTTTTCTGTGTCCTCTTCTTTGCCTGGTCATTGTCTAGGTTGCTAACCCTTGGAGGGTAGTTTTGGAGGTGGGAAGTTAGAAATCTAAGAAAACATTTTGCTCCTCCTCACATGAGAAAGGGGACTTGGTTTCTGGAAAGTTCCGACCACCTTGTTTCTTCACCTTCGTGTTTTCAAATGCATTTTAAGTAAACTTATACATCAAGGAAATTGCATGGGAAAAAAGGATAAGTTTAAGAAATAGAGCTGTGCAAAAAAAAAAGAATAGTAGTGTACTTCTACATAATTTGTCTTTTCCCAAGCAGTTATGTGTGGCCTGACAGAATCTCCAAGAACTAAAATACAAATACTAAAATCTCCAGCTGTGACTGCTCCCAAGGGAAGTGGTCACAGCACCAAGCCTGGCAGAACTCAAGAAGTGTTTGGACAGCGCTTCTTGAGTTCTCAAGAGTCACAGGGTGTGACTCTTGGGGCTCTTCTCTGCAGGACTGGGAGTAGGACTCAGTGGTTCTTGTGGGTCCCTTACAACTCAGAATATTCTATGATTCTCTAAATTATAAAATACAATTGAAAATATTAATGGAGTGTTTCTCCATTTTTGACAACTGTCACCAAAATCATGTGCTGCTGACGCCTGCGGCCTGCTTCCTGTTTCTTAGAGTGCCCCTGCGTAGCCAACGCAAGAAGATTAGGCACTGCCAACTTGTGTTATATGCTGTTCCTTCTAAAGCTACTTAAAGCTATTTTACTCTCAGCTTTCACAAGAAGAAAGATAATAACTACATCTCATAGTTGCAGAGGAGAAAAATTACAGATTTGAATCTCAGACTGTGAGGAAAATAAGCATAAATTAAATTCTGGGTTTTTTCCTTCCTAGTCTCCAGGACTTCTCTTTTCAAAATCACATTAAAGTAATCAGAAGGACAAGCTGGATTGTCAGGTTTCCATGTGCCATGTATATATGTGCATATGAGAATCAAATATATTTTTTTCACAAGTTGGTGATATCTCTGATGGATGACCACTCATTTTGTGTACTTAAGGAAGAGTGTCAGGGTCTGGATCAGGAGCCAGGAGTTCTAGCAGACTAGGTCAGTGGGTATGAAATCCAGAAAATTAGAGAATCTCTTTTAAAATTAGGCATGGTAAGGTCAGAAGCTGAGACACAAAGCTGGAGTAAGACTAAACTGAAGGCATCTTTTGGAGTTTGTGATCCTTTTTACAATTTAGTCTGCCTTTCCAGAAGTAAAAAGATCTATGTGTCTATCTCAGTTAAGGTGGCAGTCTTTGAGATCTAAGTGAGGTTAAAGTATTGGTTTATTGCACAGAATTGGTTTAGACATTCTTCTGAAAAGTAGGAATTGGAAAAGAGTTTCTGTTTTAAAGAGGCTGAGCCTAAACTAACAAATCCAAATGTTCTGGTTGTTTTCCTAGCTCTGGAAAAAATGTAGCTAAATTTACCCAGGTTGTGACAGAGTAAAGATTTTTAATGGGAATGGAAAAGAAAGGAAGTAATGATTTATGTGACATATTTTTAGAAGCCAGTTAGGGGAAATAATGTTATTGTCAGCGTGGTTTTATTTTTATTTTTTTTTAAGCCTAAGATTTACACTTAAGGCTCCAAAATCTAGTCTGGCTTGAGAAAAAATTTCAACTCAATTTAATCCGCTATGAAATTAAGCACTTGAGCAGAAAGTTCTGAACTTTTGTGATGGCATTATTTTAATTACTATAAAATTTCAAGCTGTTTACCTTGCAGTAAGACTGATTCTTGTTGTTCCATGAAAATAAAGGCACATAATTTTTACGATTAGCTAGTTTCAGTGAGAAAAAGGTGTTTCAGCAAGGGTTTGTGAAGACTGAAATATTGTGCCCAGCACCAGGGATGAGTCAGGACAGAACCAGCTTGAAGAGTAGGTCGCCCTGCTGCCTCCTTACCTGTCTGGAAAATGAGACAGGCCTTCCTTTTCTGCCGTGTTCTCCCAAGCCTTCTACAAGATAACTGCAAGTCCAAGTCAATATGATTTTTTTTGGTTGTATATACACATATTTGGCTTGTAAAAGGCAAATTATAAACATAAAAATTCGTCTCTTCCAAAGAGAACATTTATAAGGAAGGGTAAAGGTAATAATGGAACATCTCACCCTGCAGTCTCTGCTGCTGCCAGTATTGTACCAGTGACTGGCAGGTGATTTACTGTGCTATATTAGATGACATCTCTGCAGCAATATCTTCTTTCTGGAGTTTCCTCAATTATTCCTAATTCTCGTTTCTGACAAGATCACTCTTTTTTTCAGACAGATATTCTCTTTTCTGTCAATGTTCTTTGTCAATTTTGTCTTTCCATAAGTTCTATATATATTAGTTCAAATTCTGAAACAAGTTATAATTGATTATCTGCTCAGTATCAGATGGAATGGCGGGAAATAAATGAATTTTTAACGTGAAGTTTGACTGCTCCCTTTACAGATTAAAAAGTGTGCATTAGAGAATGTTGATCTGATGAGATTGTAAGGATTAAAGTTTACATTCCGAGTAGCAGCAACAGCAAACTCACTGAAAAAATAATGAGAATAAGCTAGTATTCTGCTCTCTGTTTATTTAATGCTTAAGCAAATATCAGCATTGTTTTCAAATGAAGTTTAAAATATTTTTTCCCCATAATTCATTCAGCATTTATAATTTCATGCCATTTCTTAATAACGTATTATTGATCAATTGTCCTCTGCTTTGCTGGAGATATATTCTACTATTTAGTGATTTGAGTGATGATCGTACTTACCTCATTGTCATAGGCGCACTTTTATTATTAGGTATTTAGATCATTTTCTGTCTTCCTCATAGCAAAACTAGTGTCTGGTGGCTCATTTACTAAATGTTTTCACTAATGCTAAACAAAATTGTTCTTTAATGAAGGGATAATTCTTCCACTAGTTAAGTCCTCTGACAGCCTGTTTGTCTACCCGGCATTTCTCAGGTAATCTTTCCTGGGCTGAAGTGAAGGCATTTTGCTGGATGTGTTGTTTTATCAGTCTCTGATTAAAGATAGTGCTGAGCAATCAAATATATGAAACCACTGAGTGTTTTTAAACAGCTGAAGTCTGAAACATCTGAAGGAAGCCTCTATTTTCTGACATTTTCCTCTGTAAGAGCCAGGTGTATGCTTTGTTGTTTCTTCTTCTAAGCGCCACTGATGATGATGGCATTGTGTTCCCAGCTGCTGACACTGAAGGGTACTGCCTCCCCTGCAGTCCTCACAGGATACTTGAGCTTTATTTCATTATGACTTCACCTCTTGCTTGGTGTCATTGCTGAGATTATTCCCTTCTCTGGGATTTTAATACCATAACAAAAGGCAGAGGGTAACACTTTAACCAGAAGTAATCCTCAAGGCTGTTTTCCGTGGCTTTGGGTTGTGTTGTCCTTCTGAGTGTACCCTCCGAGTCGTGATTGCCTTTCTTTCCTTGGGGAAGTGGAGGGAGAAGGTCAGGGTGTAGAAAATACGCGATAATCTAAAATTGTCCACTTAGCCTGCCTTTTCAACTGTAAATTAGAAGTTGTTCTCTTATGTTGGCTGCTGCTTCTGAGTAACAGCTCACAGCTCAGTTTTATGATTAACTGGTATTTTAGCTGCAAAGGAGGTCAATAGTTCAGCCTGTCCAGAGCTAAATATATGTACACACTGGAATCGCTCACTCCTACTTTACTGAAATCCAGCACAAGGGTATGATTTTTCAGAAAAGCATGAAAGATTGTAAAACAGTTGGAGAAAAGATTCCTGGGTGTTTTCATTTGTTTTTTGTTTTGATAATGACATTAACAAGGGCAGGGGGGAAAGCTTTATAGCTTTAGCAGTGCTGAGAAAGGAAAAATAGTTGTCAATGATATTATTATTATTATTACTATTGTTATTATTGTTGTTTCATTGTTCAAAATCATTATCCGTCACAGAGACATGCTATTGGTAACAGTCAGCCTCAAGGCACGAGAGCAGGAGATGCTGGTTCAGCGGTGCAGTGCTGGCACATGATCCCCTGCAATCGAAGGCTCGGGAGCTGGGCTGCTTTCTGCTGCCTTTTTCAAGTGCAGAATGTTTGTGTATGGTTTCCACGTATATTAATTTCGAAAGCAATATACACAGAGTACAGGACACTGCTGAATTCTCCTCTAACAAACAAAAAAACCAAAACATGGGGAAATACTGAAAAACAAAAACAAGCTCAAAGGCTTTTGATCATTTTCTTGGGATTTATAACAGGGACCCCAGCGATGTTTCCATTGAGAAAGTGACCCTGCATGACCACCTGGAGAACTGAAATGTTGCAGTTACATAAAAAGTGTAAATGATTTTTCAAATGAGTGGAGTGAGGGGGACATTGCAGTATGGAAGCTGCATGTGCTGATGTGGGATATGTACAGTGCTACTGCAGGCAGTGTTTGTTGCCTTTTACACTTGCAGGGTGATGGCAGAGGGTTCAGGGTAGGGACCTGGATTTATAGGCTTTACTTAGTGCTGCACATGAGAATTTAGGATGTTGGTATATGAGGCAATGGCTTTATAAAATTGGGTGGAGTCAACATCATGGGAGGTTCCTGGAATATGTGGCACTGAATGGATAAGCTGTGCTCTTCATTTGTGTCCCTTGCAGTAGTGCAACTACAATTGTTTAAAACTTTGAAAGCTAATAAAAATACAGATAAATGCATAATTTTCAAACATTTTTTTAAAGGGGACAGAGAGAAATATTTACCTTTACAGGAAAACAGTTCTTCAAGTTTCAAGCAGAATTTTTACCTTATTTCCTCCGAAGTAGGTATTATTATGGACTTAGACTATAGCTTCAAGGGGAACATGAATACATTTTGAGTGCTTAAATTATGTGTTTTTATTGCTCATATTTTTGTTGTTTACGGTTTGAACACTTTTTAAGAATAAACTAAAGATTAACTACTTGAAATGAAATGAATATGATATTTTAAAAATTATTTTACATTTGTCATTCCAGAAGAGCCCTCATTACACCAATATTTATAAGTTGCTGTTGTTTTTACAAATGTATTTGGCACTTGTGACTGTTTCTGGGCTTTAGGCCAGATAGTAATTGGAACCATTTAAGATCTCGCTATCAGATTCCAAATGCACCAGAGCCTTGTTCCGTATAGGTTTACCAGTTGGTTATGATATGGGGATGTGGAGGAGGGAGATATTAAAACAATGGAAAAAGTCTGGACTAAGGAACTTCATCATATTCCCTTTAAGACTGATTACTGGAATTGTTATGGAGAAGGCATCCTGTAGAAGAGCCATCTGATTTGTACCATCCTCTGGCACCAGCAACCATGCTCTGTTTATTGTGCTGCTTGCCACTGCTGAGATACCCATACCTCATATAGAATCCTAATGGTGCTTAATATCCATAAGAAAGGACTGTAGTGCAGCTGACTTACCTAGCAAGAGACCAGGCAGTCTGCCCAGCCAAGTTCTTGTCAGATTGTGTGAATTAGGCATGGTATCCTCTTTTTCAAAGGAGGCAATGCTGATGACTCAGTTGAATTGGCAGTAAACTCCAAGTTCAGACTCTGACCTCCCCTAAATTAGTTTTCAACTTTTTTTCTGTTTTCTGTATTCAGCTTTGCTTAGTATCATTTATATGGTATTTGCAGCTGCAAGTTCCCTCTGCACTAACTGGAAACCTTCCTCCTGCAGCATTGAGAGTGCCATGTTATGCAATGAGGCATGGGTTTCCTGAGTTTTCTCAGGCTTCATTTTTCAGAAGAGCTTTGTTTGTGGCTAGTTTTTTATAGCATAGTGTCATATTCAGCTGTTAATCACTCTGATGCTCTTCACTTAGAATTAGGATAGCAGACCTAGGCAGGTGGGCTCCTCTAGCATGGCCATCCACATTTCAAAGCCCCTGTTAGGTGCAGTGACCTCTTCTGCATTCTTTCTGAAGTCTTTACCAGTAGGCAGGGGGGGATGTGTTACCTACAGCAAGGCATGGTTGTGGTCATTGGCACTGGACATGCTGGTCAGTCAAGGTTTCAGTGCAAAGACTTTGGTCAGAGTTACTGGCTCCCTATCTGGACACTAGGTCAGGATATGCCTTCACTGCATGGTAAAGCCGGGGGAGGAAAAGGAGCAGCTGCCAACACCACACAGAGCTCCCCTGCCTCTCAAGCAATTTCTCCATCTCTTGTCTCACCTTGGTTTGTTTGGTGGCTTTTCCCAGAGCAGAGCAGGCCACAGCGCACTGAGACTGTCGTGATTTATCCAAAGTGCATGTAACTAGTCAATAGATCACACCTCCGAGAGGAGCACTGTCTGTGGCAAGAAAATATATTGCAGTACATTAATCCATGGTGCCCATTCCAGCTGTAAAAGAATGGATGTGGGCAATAATTCATATTGCAGCACTTGAAAGTGCTGTGGGTGCACCCAGGCCAGATAACTCACAGCCTGATTAGAGCTGCTCCAGAGTTGGGGGACTGATGTTCACAGATCCTTGGTCTGTGTCTGCTTCTTAAAATCATAACTACAGTTGAGATAATCTTTCCCTTTCGGAAGACTGGAACTCTTTTATTGAACTGAAACTTCTATTTTTAATTTCAGCTGAAGTAAATAATTTTTTTTAGCATGATTGATTAGTGTGTTTGATGGTTTAGTTTGGTTTCATAATTAAGGTCTCTCAACTGTTCAGGAATGCAATGTTAATTTTATAGTATTTGAGAATTGGTAAGTACGTAAATAAAACAAACTTTTATAGGACTGGCTTTTATTGTATTTTCATTTATCGGTCTATTAAAAATTAATCAGGGAAAATTTTAATAAGGTTTTTTAAGTTGCTCTGATCATTGAAGCACTAAAATATTTTGGAAGCATACTAATTTTTCAGTAATTTTGGCACTTTTGGCAGAATAATGTGGATTAGATATGGAGGGATGTGAGTATCAGGAGTGGAAGAGGAAAGCAGTACCAGCAGTCTGTGCTGGGGTACATAGATGAGATTTACCAAATGCATTTAATATTTTTTCTCTCTCCCTCATATGTCTCTCTCCAAAGCCATTACAAAGAGATATCGTCATTCTTCCCAAAAGCCCTGGTTCTTACAGGCATCAATTCTTTGGACTTTCTTCTGCTAGATAAATGTTTGTTTTTCATTTAATTCTTGTTTGCTTTTTAATTATTTTAACTTTGTTTCATTTTAACAGTGAGCAGAATAATTCTTTTCACCTAATTTGAACCTAGACTGTATGAAGCAGAACTGAATGGATTTCATTCTCTTCACTTTATTTCTCAGTAAATCCTCCTGCTGGTGCTGAGAGGAGGAATGGACCATATGATGCTTTTGTATGGAATGATAATGAAATAGCTTCCATTTTAACAATGAGTTGAGGAGCATATTAAGCATCAACTCATGTCAAGCTGCACCTCAGGTGATCAGTATGTCTAGAAACCTAAGAATGACTTGTCAAGGCACTTAATCTTACATGGTTTTGTTTGCTGTTTTCAAATAAAAATCTGGAAAGCTCCAGATAACTTGAAAAACAAACATTACAAATACTGACATGAAGGCTCAGGATCACCCAATTAATTAAAAACTTGTCATCTTGACTTTAATTCTGAACAGAATAATGGAACAGCCAATACCAAGCTTGATTAATGAAGAATTAAGGAAGTAATATAATTAGAGACAGTCAACAGATTTATAGAATACTCTTGTCAGAATAACTTGATTTTTAAAAATTGAATTACAGATTTGGTTAATAAAGCTGATATTGTTCTTCTCTAATGCATTTAATTTGATATAAGGCATTTTGATTAAGAAACCAGAATAAAATCAACTCAAATGGAGAAGAACTGGTTTATACATCTAAAACTGGTTTAGATTATATCTAAATCCAAAATCAATTCTGGATTAATTGAATAAACATTTTGGTTTGGGCCCCATCAGGAACAGTTCCATGTAATTTATAAAGAAAATGTAACTATGATAAAGTTTGCAAATTACAAAATATTATGAAACTGGTAGAAAAAGAAGCCTCTTGACTAAAGATTTGATTTCTAATTTACAGTGGTTTTAATTGGGTGATTTTAATCTATGTTTCAAGTATAAGATTTGCAGTGTAATAAAAACAAAATAGGCCATATGTACAGAGTGGGAAAAGGGACCTGAGACTCATGGACCATTAGGGATGACACTTAGGCACTGGAACTAGAAGATGTCCTGTAGCCCTTGCCTTGTAAACCAGAGCAAAATTTCTCACTGTTTCCTTAGTATTGGAGAACGTTTTAAAGCTTCTGAAGTTATGTTATTGAAATTGCACACCAGATTAGTTTTCTTCTAGCCCAAGTCTTTTATTTCCATCTCTCCAAGCCCTCTCCAAATCTGTATAGCATCCTGTTCTATAGAATTAAAGGTAAGGCATTTTGCAACAGTTTGTTGTCTGGAGGATTAGGAAGCAAAAAAAAAAAAAAAAAGGAAAATCAGTCAGAAAGTTGAAATCTGAAAATAAAATGTTGTTTATGTGTGATGTGACCAGAATTAATACTGAGTTTAGAGACACAGACATGATTTAGGCAGTGATTTCTCATGGAGTTGAAATTTATTTTCCTTGTTTCACATCTCTACCTCAACTTCATAAGCCTTTTATTCCTTTGCATACTAGTATTTTTCATTTCAGGTTACCTTTGAAAACTATTTCATTTTATGTGTTTTGTTTTTCAGGTCATTAATTGCTAAAAGCTATTTCATTACCCTTGGAAATGACAACATGCTAAATTATCATTCAGATAATTAAACATTTCAGTACTATAACAGTAGCATAAGTACATATTTTGCAGTTTATTACCTTTATTTTAGAGAAATGGTGCTCAATGAGAGGGACTGGTGAAAGTATATTTGACAATCTACCTACGTTTGTCTGCAAAATGAACTCTAACAATTAGGCTGAAATGTCAGAGCATGAGCACCCACTGGGAATATGATGTGCTCTATTCACAGTTCACAACATGTAGTAGCTTGGATGATTACAAGTAAATAAACTGGTTACCAGTAGCACCATGTTTCCTTAAAGTAATGGCCTGTGAAGACAGCGCAGAACTGCAATTCAAGAAACCTTCTCTCTGTTTATGGCTTTTGGCATCACCTTTGACAAATCAATTCACTTTGCTATTTGGAAAGCAGGGTTGTCTATGAATGTTTCTCCAGCAATTTTTCTCAAATTCTTTTTACCTCATGTGATTTTCTTTTTTTTTCAGAGCAAGTAGCTTTCTTACTTTTTTTGTGCTGACTGCAATGAGATCTTGGATTTATATGTCTGAATGCTAAATATTTTGTAATAAGAATCTTATACAATGAAGATCATATGTAAGGGGTGAACTTGTCATTCATTCAGTGACAGGTTTTATCACTGATGTAGATTTTGTGGTCCTGTGGACAGACCCTCCCCATGAAAATAAACAAGTACAACTGCTCTGCATTCAGCTCTCAGTGTGACCAAGAATTCTGTGTATCTGTCCATGTAGAGTTGCTTTTTGGTGTTAACTTGATCTAAGGGGTGGATAGGGAGTGTGGGAAGAATGTAGCAAACATACTGTATAGAAATCAGTGGAGATCAATTTATTCCTGAACTTTTTTTTGTGGGGGATTTTGGAGGGGGTGGGGCTTAGCCATAATTAAGGCTGTTGCGAGTTGAGCATGTTCTTCTTTTCTTTGCGTGTCTGCCACTTCACCTCGAAGACTTCTTAGGTTGCCATTACCAAGTTCTCTTTTCCTGATGCTCAGGTTTTTGTGTTTGGTTTTTCTTTTTTTATTTTAACATGACCATATGTCCCCCTTCAGCCCCAGATATTCCTTCCATTCAGCCTTGAAACATAATTTAAAACTTTAAAGCAAATATAGATGTTTCTGCCTAAACAGTGGATGAGGGAACAAATAATATGTTGCAGAAATTATTCATATTGCATAATGTACTTGTAGGTTTGCAGTTCATATGGGGATGAATATAGTGTAAGAACCTTTGCAGAAAGGAAACAAGTAAAAAGTTTTTAGGTGTGGCTTATCTTGCCTAGCAGTAATTGGAAAAGGTGAGGGATGTGTATTTGAAAGGCAAGTTAAGATGGTAGACATTTTTCATTGTCACTTTACTGATGGGCAAATTCAGAGCATATGCACATACTTTATATGAGAAAAAAATACATGTAACAATCCGATTGTGTACAAATCAATAAACCATGATGTTTATGCCCTACTGTGAATTATTTAGTCCTGAATTTACTAGTTGTCATGTGCATTAAATTAAGGCAGTTCACAAATGTAGGGTTTTTTTTCTCCTGTGTTAATTTGCTCTGGTCCCACAGTGGGGAAGAAAAGTGCTATTGCTCTTCAATATTGCTTTCACAAATCAGCTTCCTGTCTCTGTGTTTAAGAAAGAATTTGCAAGTTTAAGGTGAGAATTCTGAGTCTGTGCAATAATTTCTGTGATGACTCTAGGAGATTTAAAGATCTGCTAGAAATAGATATGCTGTAGGTTCCCATGGGTGAGGCTTCAGCTGTGCTGCTGCACCCCATGGGGTGCAGGTTCTTTGGAAGCCACAACCTTCCAGAGCACTCTGAAAGTCTGCCTTGTGGACAGCCTTAAACTAGAAAATATCAGATGCTCCTGATATGCATTTGTCATCTCGAAACTAATCTCTTCAGAGACATTTTCCATTGTTCTCTCAGTAGACACATATGCCAATGTGTGTTTTATCCACCTTGAGAGCAGCCACCCTGTACTGGTAATTCTGTGTAAGGTGCTTGGGTATGATGGGCAGGCTTCTTTCTGCCTGTCTAGACCATTACACATGCTAGGAAACAAATGTGCAGCAATTGTAGTAAAGAACAACAAGTGCAAAAAAACCACCAGCCCTGTAGTATTAACAATCTGTTTTTTTCAGTCTTGAATTGTAAAAATCTGCCTTTAAATTTCCTCCTGTTATTCTCACCATTCTTCCTATGTTTCATGCTATGCCTTACTCCGTCTGATGTGGACTTGTAGTGGGGGTTGAATATAGCATTGACAGCTCATGAAGAAACAACTTTGTCTCTGGAGCTAAAGGTCTGTTTTTTGGAGCAGGGTTTGCTGAGATGCTTTCTGCACAGATCAATTGCTGGTTTGAAAAAGCAGGGTACTGGAAGCACTGCAGCTTCTGTTATAGAAGTTCCTCTCAGTGAACATGATTGCATTTAAAAAATGTGAAAGTCATAGTATATACTTTTTTGTTATTTGAAAATTTAGTAATTTAATCCATCTCTTTGAATTTAGCAACATTAGGAGTAGTCTCCTTTATGGTGAATAAGAACATAAAGGGGACATGGGCCTGGGCACAATAAGATGCCTTGTTACTGAGGTCTGAGCATCCTTGCAAACAGGCAGCACTGGGAAGCAGAGCTCTAATGTAATGCCCAGCCTCTAATATTTTAATTTCTGCTAGTAAGTGTGACTTTTCATCCTTGGTAAAGCAGGTGTCTGTCTATTTAGCAAGGGACAAAGCATAATGCCATCACTGGAGAGATGTATTGTCAACTTGGACAGGTGATATTTAAGCAGCCTGAAGAGAGAAATGACCTGGCAGTGTAACAAGATATATCACAAGTGACTGTCTCAGAAAGAATGAGAACAAGACAGACAATTTCCATTACTTCTCAGTGTTAAGGTACTACCATTATACCCTAAACAACCACACGCTCCAAGCAATAATCATGCACTGTCTTCTTCTGTACTAATATGNTTGCAGTCCCTTTCCAGTCTGATCTGAGTACCCTGTTAGCTGTGTACTAATTCCCATAATACCTTGGAGAGAGGCCATTGCTCTTTTTCCGCTGTCTTCCCAGGAGTGTGGAACTCCAGCACACGCTGGGTTTTACAGCAGGATTTTGTGCTGCTTTTTCTTTGTTTGTTTTCTCTCAGTGGGAACCTGTATTTGCAGTAGCAGACAGAGTCTCTACGTCTTTTGTAT
>VZTN01035811.1:22088-45799 GCA_013400515.1 Erpornis zantholeuca | reverse complement strand
TCCAAGCAATAATCATGCACTGTCTTCTTCTGTACTAATATGAAAGTGGAATTCAATCTCTTTGACACATATTGCTTCAGCTTGTCTTGTCAAGTTGTTTCTCTGCTGGAGCTCAGCTGATGTATAGTGAATGGGCTTTGTATACTGACTGAAATGGGGAAATAGTTATCCAGTTTCCTTTCATGCTGGCTGCAGAGGTGCNTTGTCTTAATTCTGAATGGATAAATACTACGTTGCAACTGTTAGAATTCTTATAAGGAGAAATTAAGTGATTATGTATAAAAATGAGGGAAATAAAGAACATCCTCTATTAATAGTCAGTACCATCCTGGAATCTGCTGTTTTTTCCTAACCTGTGGTGTAGTGGAAAACCCATTAATTCTATATTTGAAATATTTGAAAATTTGAAAAACTTGATCTGAGTCCAATAAAAGAAAATTTTAAATACTCAATATCTTATGCATATTCAGGATAACTTTTCTAATAACCCGATATCTATTTAGTATGCCTCTGTTTTTCTAATTTTAAAGCAATCGTTTTTTCTTAGCTGACTGCATCAGAAAAGTGATAAACTTTGCTACCATATTCTGGATCATTCAGTAGGTTGTTAAGCCTCATGTTCTGACAAGCACGAGTAGCTTACAGGCCAGGCAAACCTTTCAGGATGTTCTCTGGTGAATGCCTGGTGGACCATGTTCTTCTGTGAACAAAATATGTGTGAGAGCTTGTGCACCAGTGCTGCAGCACTTACTTGTGCCTACAGCTGTCAGTGAGGCATATTCTTTGTTACGCCTTCTGCGATCTAGTTTGACTATTTAAAAGCTGTATGAAGGAGTACAAATATATTGTATTTATATACAGTTGTATTTATAGTTGTATTTATATAGTTGTATTTATAGTTTGTATTTATTTGCTTTTTTTTTAAACCTGTGCCGCCTACATTAGTTGACAATGTATTTTTATGTATAGATTTTTCCATCTTGCCTCAAGGACAATAATAATATAATGCATATGCATAAGGAAATCGAATGAAGGTTGTTACTGCTATCTCAAAGGTGGCATTTCTTAACTTTTAAATACTTTGCTCTTTTACTGCAATATAGCTTTTGTGCATATAATTTGCTATGAACTAAAATAGACGTGAAAATCCTTCAAGTTCTTTCACTTGAAGGTTTCTTCTGGCAGTTAGAGAGAAAGAAAATTAATAAAAAATGTGGTTTGACATTTTAAAGAGAATTATTTCCCTTAAAATGCATAAAAGATACAAACTCTTAAATTGCTTGAGTTTGCACATTTTAGAGCATTACTCTGGCACTTCTTCAACCTGCATGTATACCAGGTTTCTCTGTAGCAAGCGTCACCTGTGTTTCACAAGCCAATTTGAAACAGAAGAAATAGCCTTTCAGCTCTTGAGAAGGCTACACAATTTTGTTTATCATCTAATGTCTTTCCCCTTCCATTTCAGATCTTAAATATAAAGTCAGACATGACCAAGTCTGTTTCCCTGGGATTTCTTGTCTTTTGGGCTTGCATAGTCTGTATCCATTTCATTGATCCCTACATTTTTTGTTGCTGTTTTTGTGGTGTTCATGGACCATCTTTAAATCAATTTCTTTCTAGCATTCTGTAACTTCTGGAATTTTATTTGTGGTACTGCTGTGTGTGCGCTGAGAGTTAACCGACTGTGTCCTCCCTAGCTGCTGACCCTCAGGCCTTTTGGTTTTTCTGAAGGATTCTTCTGCTCCCTTGACAGTTACACAGTGACAGAGAAAATCCCAGAAGTGGTGAAGCCAGCATTTTCTTACCAAAGCCCCTCCACCTCATCCACTACTATAGAGTCCTTATGCAAGAGGACAGCATTTCCTATTTTAAAATAAAAAGTATGGGAGAGAAAGAGATGTCTTGAAATGATATCTGCTATCTTATGTTTTCTTAGGAATGAACTAGTTGATAAACCATCACAATAGCTACTGATGGTCTCATCTCCCAGCTGCCTCTAGGCCATGCTGTTGAGCTCACATTGCCCAGAATGTCATGCACTTTGTTTCTTCCTCCATGAGGCTGCTAACCTGCAGTTGGTTTCTGGCTTCCCATGTCCTCCAGGATGCATAGGGAACATTCTCCTGTGGGTTTAAGGGATCAGAGGAGATGGAAATGGTAAGATACCAATTTAACAGTTTAGATCTAATGCACTGTAAGAGAAGAGGGAAGAGATCGAGGCACTGCAGGACATGAAGACCCTTGCAAATCCCTGCTGCACTTCTGCTGTTGAAAGTCTGGCATGCACTGCTGTAACTGAGTGGCAGAGGTAGGCAAGGGACCCATCCTTGATGACTGGGGTCAGGGAAGAGCATGGGACAATGAGGGATGGTAGGTTTTCTCATCTACCTTTTGTAGGGAAATTATTTAAGGCACAGATGGAAGAACTGATGTCAACAGTTCCTGAAAGAGTCATGGTGAAATACGTGCTTCAAAATCCATCTGTCTTGCTTGCTTCACAACAAGCAAGAAAATGAGAAAACAAAGAAAAAGAAAAAAAAAGAATCAAAAAAGAAGAAAGGCAAACTGATATTCCCTGTTGTGTTCAAGGACAGGAAAAGATCTAGCTTGTTTGGACTGCAATTGAAACCTTGCAGTCCCTGATTGCTTCCAGAAATTGCTTGTGAGTGTCCATCACCATTCTTAGGTATTGCTGGCTGTATTTTCTGAAAAAGTATTTGAAAGAAATAGAGAAGCCTTTGTTTTGAGATTTAAAACTGTATATATGCACCTAAACACATAGATGTGTTGAAATATGTACAAATTTCAAGAAAAATATTCTGATAGTTGTGTTAAAAAAAAGGTTTCAATATACTGAAGCATTTTTCTGTAAATTGTTGTAACATCTTTAATAACTAGGCAGATGGTTAGAAGTATTTTTCTCTCCCCCAGTGTATTACAATAGATATGATGGAGAAAAAATCCATACCTGTTGTATTTTCTGAATTTGAAAAAACAGAGAAAACTATATGTCCCTGCCAGATATCGCTTGCAAAGAAGCAGCCACTTATTTTCAGTACATTTTTCTACATTGTCATCATCGCAGTGTTTTGTCTCAATCGGTCACGTGAGAGGCGTCCATCAATGATCCCAGCTAGCTGGATGTCTGCTGCAACCTGAATTCACCTTACATATTTGGGACTCCCTGCGTTTGTAAGGATGGGTTGTAGTGGGAGAAAGCACTACTTACGCTTAACAGTTGTGTCAAGGAATTAAATTAGGGGTAAAGAGAAGATAATGGTAAAAAAGCAATAAAAATTATAAATAAATGCAGTTTGAAAGTTGGAAAAAAATTGTAAGCCTCTGAGAAGTAAAAAGATTTTTTTTTTTCCAGTTGAAGATGGTGAGGGGAGAAAGTTACTATGGGTTTTTTGTTGTTGTTGGTTTTGCGTGGGTTTTTTTAAGATATTGTTAAAGTTAGAAAGGACTTTGGAGAAAACAGAAGAATTGTTAGAGATGGAAACTGTTCTTGGGGCATGAATGTTTGACTATCCCAGCCACTGATATTGAAGAGGTTGGACTTCCTTGTGTGATGCATGCAGTGTAGTAATCTTGTCTGTCAAGATTGCTGCTGATCTTTGCTGGGGCCAAGTGTGACCGCTCTTTCTTTTCCCTCCAGCCCCCTTGGTGCATAATTTTCCTCTTAGGTGTTCTACTTTTAATCCTTCCTGAAAGTATTGGTCACTGGTTTTTTGTTTTCATCTGGCGTCATCAGGACTGGACCAGTCTTTGGATCTGTGGTCAGAAGGCCAAACTGTTTTTCAGGCTAGACTCAAGTATTCCATCAGAGGTATATCTGGCAGCTCATGAGTGCTTACTGAAAGACACCTGTTTCTCTGTGGAAGGTAAACAGGTCGAGGTAGGATAGCAGAGTTTTCCAGTTGTTGCTATTGTATGTGATTTCGCTTTTCCCAGTACATGTTTAATGATGTTTCCCTTGCAAGCAGTGTTTGATGATCTCTAAACCAAGCTCCCACTGAGGCATGGCCAATGAAACCTGACCTTGAAAAGATAATGCAAGCCATGCTGAATATTAATTGCTGGTAGCATTCTCTCTGCTGTTTGATTTTTAACGCATAAAGAATTGCTACAAATTTTAAAGTTTTCATAGATGGGATGCAAATTTCCCCTTTTAATTTTTTTAATTTCAAATTGATAGCTCAGTTGCTCGCTCTGTGGTTTATTGAAGGTATCTTTTAAGAACTATTTTGATTTTTAAAGTTCCATTATAGAATATAAAAGAAATACAATGGTTTAATGGAATTTGGAAGCTTAATTCATTGGTTTAATATTATACTTGCAAAAGCATATAATTTAATTTAACAGTGTTAGAAAAAATTGTGTAAGTCTAATTTGTGTTGACAAAAGCAATACAAAAGTATTTTGCAATAAGCAAGGCACTAATACAGTGCACAAGAAATCGATTTCATATTACCCATTCGTATAATTAAGTAAAGTGCTAACTTCGAGGTATTTCTTATGACAGCCCATAAGGCTGTGTTTTCTTACACTCTTGCAGTTACTGTTTAAGTTGAAAAGCTCATTTAATATAAAAATGTTTTCTACCAAGCCTGTCAATATAATTGACACTAAAAAAAAATTAGCTTTACATATTTTTTTATTAAGTAGAAGTAATTCCGTATAGATTTTGTTTCCTTGTTGCTGTAATTTTAATTAGAATACTGCGAATATCCTACATTTGAAACATTACTCAACTTCAGCTGGTCCAAAGTGAAAGGATGTAAGATAAAACCATCTGCACTCTGTTTCACCATATACTCCTCTCAAGAGTTTATGTTACCACTCAGCCTCTTCCTCATACTCCACTGTCCTTTTTCTTTTGATAGTAGTTTTATTCACTTCATAAGTTTAGCTTCGAGATTTAGAAGTAAGTTATGGAAGTATATCAGGGTCTTTTCTCCAGCTTCCAGTCATTTGTCTCTTTTTTTTTTTCTGGAAGTTAAGACCTTCTGGTAAGGTGTTTTGTGATGGATGGATTGGTGGATTTTGGAGGGAAGTTGTATTTTAAGTCTTGTTCAGAAAATATAGAACATGGCAGAGGATGGAAGGGACTTTTCTAATTTTCTTCCTTTCAACCATTTTCCCTGGTGTTGGTGGCAATGAATTGGATGTGCTTTACCACTTCACTTGTTTTTCTCATCAACTCTCCAACCCCTGGGTATTGACTTTCCACCTTTTCATTTTATCAGGATTTCAATTGCCAGTTAAGTATCAGATACTGGACCTGGAAATTTAAATACATATATGGATGTGAACTATTGTGAATCAAAGGAAGGCTGTAGTTTTGTCCTGCAAGCATCAGTGCCTGCTTTTACTCCTCTTGTAGTCACTCTTCTCTGTAACACTCATCCCAAACTGCCTTAGCAATACCTATAATCTCACGGGCTTTTTTGGTTTTATACAGGTTTGGGGTTTTTTTTGTTTTATATGGTTTTTGCCCTCTGAGGACAAGACAGAAAAAAACAAACTCTTGGAAGAAGATGGGAAGTCAATCCTTTCATTTCTTGTTCAAGAATTCAATCCTTGAATTCTTGATGCAAAGGAAACAAGGAAATTGCCATATCCAAAACAAAACAATGAACAGTGATTTACTGTTTCAGTTTATTATGGAATATAGTTAAGTTGCACCTGATTTGTAAAGGATGTGTTCAGCATATGTTGAAACTAAAGAGAAGGGGCTTCCCAAGTCACAAGTTTCTGAGCTTTTGGCAGGATTTTTAAAACTTTTATCCTTTGATATAAGTATTGATAGAATGAAACCACATGCTCACCTAACAAGCCTGTTAGACAATTTATGCTCTGCAGTGGCCACAGAATTCTTGGTGTGACCAAAGCTCTAGCTAATTGGGATGACCTCAGTGCATAAGAGTGCCATTGTCTATGACCCACTGGAATTTATAAATAAAGTTTAAATGCATTCTCATTTTATTTGGACTAGCTAGAAAACTCAGTATTTGGAGAATATTGCATTCCTGTAGAAGGTTCAGCTGATGCTTCAAGTTTATTACTTAGTATTGAAAAATGTTCAGCAGTTCAGCTTTCAGCATGCAAACCTCAGGTCAGGAAATTGCATACTTTCTCAAAACATAGAGTCTGTGCCACCAGCTTTATTCTAGAATGGTATTATCCTATGTTTTCTGTTAGAAAGAAGATACTCTGTAATGGTATGAATTTTACTTCTGCATGGTTTCCATATAAACACTATGAACAACTTTTCTTCTCAAAAATCATTGACTCTGCTGCTTATAATTGTAAAATCTTTGTGTCAGGTTGGTGAGTTCCAAAAAGATATTTCTGCCTTTCTAAATAGCTCTGTTCAGGTAGTGAAAGGAAAATCACAAAGATAGGTAGCTTGTTTTTTTCTAAATTTCCTATAGCTACAGTGTAATTCCCGCAGAAAATAAGAACTGAAACCAGAGTAAAGAATAACATTAAAGTTCAGTTATCTCAAGAAACTAACAATGTAGATTGATTGAAAGAGAACAGATTGACTTACTATAAACGCCATGTAGTTAATAAATGAATGCAATCATTTGCCATGTAAGAAATCTACCTTTTGAAAGACTATGTTTGCTCACTCTACTGAAAAGTGAAAATAGCAAAAATTAAGTAACATGTTTGATTCATACTCCGTTCTTTATCAAAAATGAAAAAAAATATTATCAAGAATCATAAAAATAAATTAGTTGGAATAATCAACTTGCAAGGTATTATGACTGTGTAAGATGTAATGATAATATTTGATGCCCTAGAATGAGTGGGAAATCTGATAGTTGTGTTTGCTTGATGTTATTGTACTAATGTATGTGATGTCTGAAAATTTAAATTCTCTAATATTCTGAGTTTTCTAATCAACAATATTTTCTTTTTATTTTCTCCATTTCCAATCCCAAAGAGATAGAGTGCTTGCAAAGCTTTATGACAGCAGAGTGATCTATGTCATGTAAAATGGCCCTAGTTTTGTAATGCACAAAGTAATGTGGGATTTATCACACGAGTGCTTGAGAAAGACTAACTCAGAAGAACAAGAAAATAAAATCATTCTAGAGGCCTCCAGTGTGATGACTTTCTTTCCCCAGAAATCTGAAGGTACATCAATTGTATGGGCATAAGAAGAAGTATCTGTCTTAAGATTTCAGAAAATACCATTGCATTTTTGTACATGTTTTTATTATAGAATATTGTTCCAAGTACTGGTGAGCTCCTTCCTTAAAACCAAACCAGGTTTTGCATTACTTAGCCTCCTTCCAATAATTTTACCTAATTTTGTTGGTATGTGCTGGCTGCAAACTTTGCTTTACATATAGATGGCTTGAGGCAATATTGTCCTTTGTCTTCTTACTGTGTATCCCCTGGATGTTGCCATCTTTCCTTCCCTTCACTGGGAGAGTGGAAATGATCACACAAGGCCCCTCTGCCTACTGCCAGACAAAGTCAGCTGTGCATATGCCTGTGAGTCCCCCTTGTTGCCAATTTAATTGGAACTACTTGACTTCTTCACTGTAGAAGATGTACTGGTGGAGATTTTGGGGGAGAGAAGTGCTGGCAGACAGGCATTAATTAACTAACTGCTGCACTGCTAATGCTTTCAGGCCAGGACCAGGATTTTGATTATCTCTCTGTCCTTTCTTTGGACATATATCTGCAAAGCTATATTCTGCCTAGATCATGAAAAGTGAATGTTTTAAGATGCCTCTGATGAAACTGCCTAGAGAAAGTGACATAAGCCAGCTGGCACAATCACTAAAACTGGAATTATAAGTCAAGCTACCTGTTTCCAGTTTCATGCTGAATCCCTCAGTAAAGATAGTGATGTTACTGTTAAAATAAGGCAGTAATTCAAACTCTTTCAAAAATGAGTAATTCAAAACTCATTCAAACTCTTTCAATTAACTATTGTGTTGAGGTCTTGATGTGTTCTGGCGAGGTCTCCTACCTTCAGGTAACTGCTCAGTCTTCCCAAGGGAGCTGGCACCTTGACATGCACTGCAAACCCCAGAAAACTGAGTCAAGAAATGCCATGTTTGTGTAACGACTGATCTGATGTGTAAGTTGTAGACATCAGGCTCATATCAACCCATCTGATTTAGTCTGTAAACCAGCTACTGACCCCAAAGTGTTCCAAGTTAATTATTGCCTGTAATTATTTTACTGCTAGTTTAAAAATAATGAATGTACAGTGCTTAGAAACAATCAGCTATGTAATACTGAGCTTTATTACTTTCATTTTCTAGCATATAAGGAATTATTTGGCTTTTTCTTAGGTTGAATTATGCTCTACCATAAAGAACTGTAACAGTACTAATTTGCTTGAAATGTGGTTGAATTTATTGCAGGTGGCACAAGTTGCATGCAGGTTTTTTTCCTGTCTGATCTCACAAACAGAAAATAAAATAAAAATTAATTTTCCCCTCTGATCTTGCAGTCTCTACTTCCCCAACCAATATGAGTATGCTCAGAAGAGACACCAGTAATACAACTTTAAAGTATTTTATTCTTAAAAGCTCTATACCAAAAATGTGGGGCGGTGTGTATGCCTTTCAGGGTTTTTCATTTATTGTATTTAACTATAAGTGAAACTAAAAAAACATTTTTGAGTGGGTGTCATATGAAGACATAATGAAAGCCAGTGTCCTCAGTGTCTATCTGAGCTGTCTCTGACAGCTACTGTTTAACCATCTAACCTACTTCCCCTTCTCACTGTAGATATTAACCTTATAAGCCCAAAGTCTTTAGAAGTTAATGGCCTGTTATACAAGCCTACTCATGGTGATGGGATATTAAGTTATTAAATGTATTTTGCTATGTAACTAAACCTCTAGTTGTTCTCATAAATAATCGCTTAATTTGTTAGTTTAAATTGAGCGCATCTATTTTTCTGCCTCTGTAGTCCTTGTTATGTTAGGAGTGGTATTAAAATGTGAGTCTGGTAAACATCATCATAAATCTCTTGCCTACCCTGAGACACTAAAAGAAGTGCTGCTCATCAGGTTTTTTTTTTCCCTTGAAAATAGAAATTTCAAAATTAGGAGATTAAGGAAGACAAATTCAGTGTCAGTATGTTCTGCCAAGATCTTTACATGTCCCTGACAAGCCTCGCTGAATTTCGTTTTCCATTTTGAAATTTTCGAAGAGTTAAATTTGAATTGAAGCTAATGTTACTGACAAGAGGAAAATAGAAGCAATTGCTTTGCACTAAACAAGTTTGAATGGTTGTTAATGTGAATGACTTTCAGGCAGCAAATGTCAGAGAACAGTAGATTACTTTCTTTACCTCAGGCGTTTTAAACCATCTCCTGTGGTAGGCCTGACATAATTTTTTTTTTCTTTCTCTTGAACATGGGAAGCAAAGTAATTGGAGTCTGGTAATTTCAGCCCATGGCTGATGAAGATAAATCATAACGAGCTACTGGAATGCACACTGACAGTCCACATAGGGCTACAAGAACGTGAACTCTCCCTAATGCAGTATTCAAATTTTGCTTCCTTCTGATTCATATTCTAGAAGGCACCTGAAATTGTTAATTATGAGGCCAACCTTCATTTGTTATTCTGCAGAAATTTTGTACCAGAAACCAATTGCTTCCAAACAATTTCACTTGGCCCAGGACTTGGGCACACGAGCACCAAGCTCTTGCTTGCTGTGCTGGGGCAGGTGCAGAGAATCCTCTCGCTTGTCTGGGGGGAATGAGAGCTCATTGTGTTGCTTTCCAGTGAGGTTGCTCTCCATCTGAAATGGAATTGCTCCTTATGGCAAGTGGTCACATAGTTGCATCCCAGCACTGGTTTCCATTGCATTGTGGCTGACTGGCTGCAGAAATTCATCCCCTGGGGTGCAGCTAACAAACAGCCCTGCTGCTTCACCAGGCTTCTGGATTCACCTGGCCACTTGGGGTCAATGCTTGTCCCAAGGGAAGAGCTGCACACTGACCTTGGGTCAGGAAAGTAATGATGCAGTTTTAGGTTGGGCCATACTTCCAGGGATTTTCACACATTTTGACCTTGCGCCTTTTCAACCCTTCCTAGCTGACAATCTGCTCCTATTCTTGGTCCTCATGACTAATCTGGGCGGTCTTCAGTAACAGGACCATCTGCCCATATGTGATGGTTCTAGCTCTATCCTTGTCTGGGCAGGAAAAGTAGATACATCCCAAATATTTTATCATAAAAACCCTCCTTCCTGTTGTTTCAGCAGACACGTGTAGCAGTGCCACATCACTGGTTGAGGAAAGGGCTGGGGGGACCTGTGGGAATGTAATTTTCTCTTTGGCTACTCTGTCTCCTGTCCTTGACTGTCAGCAATGGTGGAGTTTGCATCCCACAGCAAATTACCCAGTAGGCAGATTGACTTATTTCTGTGGTCTCAATTGCACTCGTGGTAATGCCTGATGAAATTGTTTATGCAAATAGTGTATTAACTAGAAGACAGAGTGTGGTATTGATCAAAGCTAATTTCTTGTTTTGATGCAATTCATCCAGTAGTTTCTGCTGAGGAGAAATATTGGGAGCTTAAATATTTCATTTCAGGGGTTTCAAAAGTAAATGGCTCCTCTTCTTTGATTTTGACACAATGTTTTGTTTTCAAATTGAGCTAAGCTTGTTTGTAAAAAGAATAAAAACTACCTTTTTATTATATTGAGACATCCAGAGAAAGAGTTTTACTTCAGTTCTACTAAACTAATTTTTCCTTTTTCTATTTTTTCTACCCATCTTTTTTATTTTTCTTTTTTCTTCTTATTACTATTATTTTGAACTGAAAATACATTACAGCTCTGTATGTAAGCATTCCTAGGGGTCATACAAAGTATTGTTTCATTTACATTTCAGTACCTTGCTTTCCTCCCTTGTGTTTTCCAGCCTGGGAACAGTTTACTTCCACTGATAATTTTCAGGGGACCTGAAAATACAGAGGAGGAGAATGAGCACTTTTCTCTGGGGGAAGCCTTCTCCTCTCATTCAAGACCCAGTCCTCCATTTTTCTGATTGAAGATGTCACCTGACACTTGCTATCAAAAGCCCTACATAGATCAAATGCAGATATTTGTATGAATAAGGGTTTTTGGTTTTTTTTGAAAGGAAACAGAGAAACCACATGTGGTGTTTCAAAAAAAAAAATTAATGGAATGCTACGCAAGTCTGTTGGCTTCCACCTCAGATTCAACATTTTGCTTGTATCTGAATAATTTTGCCATGAGCTCTGTGAGGTTTATTCTCCTGGGAAACCATGCCAGTGCAGAACAGCTCTTCCAGTTAGTTGGTTCCTCTCCAACTCTTTTTTTTTGTGTCTGGGAAGTTGAGATTTGACCTTGAACAATTGAGCTTGCCTGTAGAGAGACACAATGTTTGCCTCAGCTGCTGCCATGTGCTCCAGGGCATTGCTTGTACCTATATGAAACTGAATTTTGAGGCTTGTTGTGGGAAAAGAAAGACCCTGGGGCAGGGAGGGGATGTTTTGGGGATTCTATAGCTTAAAAGGTTTTCCAGCACCAGAGGCCCTGTACCCAGAGGAAAGGTGCATACAGACTGAGGCATTCAGCTTTATGCATTTAAAATGTTACTCAACTAACTAATTTTCCTCATTGTTCTATGTTTGTAAAATTTACTGCAGTCCCACCATTGCATTCAGGCCAGCTCAGTGGAGGTGCTCCATCAGTGGCTTCTGACCACCAAACCACTCTTTAACTGGTAGTATAAAGTTGGTGCTTCCACAAAGATCTAGTATCACTTTCTCCGTGATAAACTAATTAGTAGCTTCATCTGACATCCTCTGACAATTGATTAATTTCTCTGAAGCTTTACAACTCTAAATTGTTGTGCAGGACTGTTGGCTGTTACAAAGAAGCCATATTTTTAAATGCTGTTATTTTAACAGACGCTAAAAAAAGGTTGTTTGAACCTAGAGCAGTCGAAGCCCATTTTCAGAGTTGTAGTTATCAGAAATGAAATTTCTGCCATAAATCTCAAATCTGCTTTTGCCTAGTCATTGATTTCTTCAAAAATTGCCACTGCATCAAATTGAAAAAAAAAAATTCTATATTTTTAAGCAATATGTATTGCCTTATTGACTACTTCTTGAAGGGTTCTAAAGGCCTATTAAAAAAGTTCTATATAGTATGCTAGTTTTAAAGCTTTTGGTTGTGTGAAGTTAGGAAAGTTTGGGGAAATCTGCTTATTATCTAGGAAGACATTCATTAATGGGAATTATAATGCAGGTTCATCAGTCTGTGTTGTTTGGTGCTTAGACAAACACTTTGGTGTTTAAGAGCAATAAAACAGCACAAAAACAAACAAAAAAGGAAGAAGTTTGAAACAGTATTTAACAAACAAACCATCTGTATCCTGTCATTCAGTAAGTAATAAATCTACTTTTTTAATGGCTCTTACTAAGCTAAATAATTATAACACACCCTAGTAAGCAATGAGGACACTATATAATTTTAAATAAAAATTCAAGTATAATAGCATTTTAAATTGCTTCCTGCTATAATCATAAAACACATAATTATCTCATTGGCATACGTGGAGAAGTAGGGTGAGTGAGAACTGTGAAAAATATTTTTTGCTCGCATTTCTTTACAAGCTGGGACTTTCTAAAATATATCACACCGATTGTCAGCCTTCAAAAGAAAGCTTTTATCATAAGACCCACTGCTCATGCACACAGCAAAGGAAAATCAGAAGCTGATTAGATTATCATAGTCTTTGTGTTTTTTATCCTATTTTTCCACAATGCAGAACCTGAGTAAGGAGGCTTGTGGATTATTTTTAAATTATTTTTGTGTAGTTTTGTTTGGTTTTGGGTTTTCTGAGTACTCTGGTATCTTCTACTGTATAAATTTAGCTGGTAATTGAAGATCTTGTGTTTGATCTCTCAATCTATTGCTATGGAAATTAAGGTTATTCCAGAAATTCCTGCTTTATGCATTTGTTGACTGATTCAAAAGGGAGAAAAAGTGACAAAAAACCCCCAAAACATCCTTGATAAAGGGGTGGGGGGGGAGACATTGTCAAAAGTGTTGGTTTAGGATGACTATTTTTAATTCTTAAAAAGTTCATTGCATTTGGATTCTACATTTGATTTTTAGTGCTCCATATAATACCAGTTCTAAATATTTTAAATTATATTCTTAACATGAGCTGACAGAGAAATTTCAGCATTAATTGTGGATCCCTTTGTGACTTTTAATACATGATTAACTACTTTGCTAGTGCTTTTCACTGCTATTCAGGATTTGAGTCAGCAGAAACATTAATGGCTTGTAATGATGTTTGGCTTTTAAGATAACTAGCTAGAACTAGTCATGTTGTAAAATGTCATATGTTAGACAGGGCTTCAGTTAAACTTCAGCATTAAATGATGCCTATTTCTCCCCCGTTGTTTGACTAAAATGGGAAATATGAATGAACTAATTCAGTGATAGGAATTGAATTCAAATCTTAGCAGTCCAGCCCAGGTGAAAGCTAATGGAAATGGGGACATTTCCAGCACTTTGGTTGACTGCAGTAAATAATTGCAGGAGAAAATGATTGTAAAAAGGCTGTGGAATTATGGAGGAAATATGTATTTCACAAATATGAAGTACACAGCACTCATGTCAAAAGTGTTGCACCTCCAGAAGAGAGCTCAGGAGAGAGGTAAAATCATGGTGAATTTGGCTGTACTTGGCTGTCTATTGCTTGGGTTTTTTTCCTGGCGGGAAGGAATGTGGTAGGAGGAAAAAGGGCTTTGAATAGAAACCACAGAGCATGGGCAGTTTACACAGGTAAACTATTGCGAGACTTGCAATTAACTCCAGATAAAACAGCAAATATGTCAAATAAAATAGGATACTGTGAGTGGACCAAAACATGCAGAGAATAAAGCTGTGATGATGAGTGCTAGGGAAAAACTAAGGTAGTCAAAGTCCAGAGAAACACAGGCAGGCTCTCAAATAGCTGCTGATCATTTCTTTGGGCCATGTCCACAGTCAGGAATTTCTGGGATAATCTGTATATTGTGGGAAGCTGCTCTTGGGATAATAACCTCATGAGATGTATGTAGTTGGAACTAACTTCTAAAGAGATAAATAAATCCTTAGCAGCTACCTTCACTGGGATTTTAGTATTGTGTAGAAGACATCTGGGTGGTGATTTTTTTGGGTGCATATATTCCTGAGCCAGCACCTGTTCCCAAGCTGGCTTCATTCACTAAGATGTTTCATTCCTAGCCAGTGCCTGTCTTGTGCTGTTTGTGAGGTCTCTTTCTCTGCCTGTTCTTTTTGTCCTTGTGTATCCTGCTTGCTATCCAGACAGGGAATTGCTGTGAATAAAAGGTCATAAGAGAAGAGAACCTGATTTGCTCTGCCCACAAGAGATGCTCTGTGTAAATAAAGAGAGATAATGGAAAACTACCTTCTGTCCTGAAAAGTTAATGTGAATGACACGTGGGCGGAGGCACAACCAGTATTTGAAGGAGAATTTTGTGACAGTGACTTATCTTCTTCTTGAGTAATAAGGCAGGGTTGTCATAGAGAATGCTGAGGCTGCCTCAGATTATTTTTTATACTTTCATTTTAATCTTTTATTTTTCTCCTTTATTTCCTTTGGGGTTTTGGGGTGATTTTTTTCTTCTTTTCATTTTCTATTTTTTCTTTCCTTTATTGTTCTGTTCTAAAATTGAGTAGGACTGGAATATAGCCCTTCTGTAAACTACTGCTACTAAGTCTTGGAAAAATGCTATTTTGACTATGCTGTTGCTTCTTTCCAAAACTGAATGTATTGGGTTTCAGAGCTTTACCCTGAATTTCTGCCCTGAGGAATAATATGTATATAGGGAACTTGCAAGGTCGGAGATGATACAGTGTAGAAATCTGCTGCTTTTTTTAAAGAAATCTCAAGTATGTATTTCCTAGTTCTTTCCTTATTCAGTGAATATACATAAAGGCTAAATATAGAAGAAACTGAGCTTCGAGCAAGTTTCTAACATAAAAACACAGGCTCATAATAGAACTTGGCAAGTGAATGTTATCTTTCATCCATAGATCACAATCTACAATGGGTACTTTGGGGATTGCAGCCATGCCTGCCTGGACAGGGGAATCCTTTGCCTTTCCTTTTTCTAAAAAAAGTCCTCATAGGTTTGATTGCTTTTGACCAAAGGATATGTGTATGAAAACCTTTCCTCATTTGGAGGAAAAAAAGGGTGCATGAAGGTTAGAGACTAAATTAGTAGCATTTGGATGGGTCTGGGGTTGGGAGAAGGAAGGAAATTAACTTCACTTGCCACAAAATATGTATCAGCCAGACAAAGAATACACTTTCCTTTCCTAGTCCTGCCACAAACTGTGTATTTTATATACATATGAACAAGGTATTTGATGTAGCAGCAGCAAGCAGCATTCTTCACATCATTTAAGACCAGAGTGCCACTATTAAAATTGTATTATAGCTAGCAGGCACCCCATATTATTTGCAGAAGAACGATTACTGTAACATATTTTTGGGGGGGGAAGGGCGAGGTTGTGTCTTTCCTGTAGCTTAACATTTTTGGTGCCGAGGTTCCCTTGTGGAACTGAGAGGTTTATTAATAAATAGTAGGTATCATATTCGGAAGGCTGCTGATTTTGGGCTGAGCAAAGGAAAGCTTGTGGTGAGTTTCTGGCTTCCAGCCATAATTTTTTGAAGTGCCTTTGTAATTTCTAAATAAGCATGTGCTGTTCCCTTAACTGATTATTCTGAAGTTTTCAGCTTATCTGCTTCCAACAGATTCCTGACATGTAGATAATAATGTGGATGGTCTGATAGGCATCCCCTCCATGGGTAGTTGCCCCTGAAATCCCTGACTTTCAGCAGGAAGAGAGCAACTTGCCTAAGCATCAGCCAGGATCAAAGGCATGTCAGTTGCTCAAGGCTTTGTGTGCTTGTCCTAGTGGAATTGGCTTGAGATCTTCCAGGGCTCATCCCTCCTCTGAGGGGAAGGGGGACCTGCATATTCAGGTGGTTTCTTGTAAAGCAGATGAAGTTTTATGAAATTGATTTGTGTTAGGAACATATACTGGGACCAGGTATAGCATGGCTAAAGAAATAACAATTTAAAGTTGTTAACACAGTCTATTTTTAATGTTTGTCACAAAAATTTGTTGGAATTCTGCCCCTGCCGAAGGAGGTTGGACTTCAAACCAATTGATACTCACTTTATATTGTTGCAAGCTCCTGAAGATATCAGCAGAAGAAAATTTGTTTTCTTTACCATACACTACAGTTGCATCTTCAGTGATTATTTTCTTGATACAGTGATCCAAGCATTTATTAACAAGTCTGCAAAATGTTGATGGTGTTGTGTTCTTCAGGAGAAAATATTTCTAGGAACAGAATTTAGGGAGTCAGCCAGTGGTTTAAATACCATCTTGGCTGGCATTATAAAAGTATTCCTAATTTTTAGAGACTTTTCAGCCCATCAATAAACAACTGTGCAATATCAGATATGTTGGATGGAACATAAGTGCTGCAGTAAGTCTTGTATATTTAGTCCATAGAGCATATTACTGTGAAATTTTTTTGAGAAATCTTTTATATCTGCAAGCCATTATTCCTCTTAGATGGTGGTTTTGAAGGGTTTTTAAGCTTGGAAACCATTCTACAAATGTAGGTAAATTTTGTTGGGAGATTGTGAGAGTGTGAAGGTTGAAGCAGTAGGAGTAGGACAGCTGGGGAGGTAAAACTGGTGCTGCCTTCAGGCCCTTGTGATATTTCGGCAAATTTCCACCCAACAGAACTGAAGCCATTTCTCCATTATCCTGGCTGTAATACTCTGCCCTGAGACTAAAATGAAGTCCTGTATTTCTGGTGTAGAATAGGCAAACTCAGGTAGAGAGCTATAAGACAGATAGGTCTTTCTTGTGAGCAAATAAAGAATCAGTTTTTCCACCTATGGTTTGTTTTGTCGTGATGGCTTTTAAGGAGTGTGTTTTAAGGAGTCCATCACCTACTCTGGGAGCAGTGCTCCTGGAGTGAATATCTCCTGGTGCCTTTTTCAGGCGAGTGAAGACTTCAGAGATGAGCTGAACAATAAACTGTTAGTACATCCCCACAGAGCAATTATTTACCAAAATGCTCACTGAAACTGTATACAAAACTATTTTCTTTTCTTGTTTTATTCAGAGGTCCTTATTCTGAGAGCAGTGTGATCTTACTTACAAGCACATTTTCAACTGTTGTTGCACAGTTGCTGCCGCTTGATCTCAATTTGCTTAGAAGTTACTTTTCTTAAGGAAGGTGCCAGAGCTATAAAAGCTTAAATCTAAATTGCAGCACACAGAGTAATAACTTTAGAGCTGAATATAAATTGGTTGAGTTATAATGAACAATTGCTCCTCACTAGTAACAAATGAAACTCCAAGGCATAACACTGAGCACACTTTAGGAAGAAAAGGTCTTACTGTTGTTTTCGTCTTTAAAGTTAGACCTGTTTTTTTCCCTGTGTGTGGTGTGGCCAGCTGGCCATCTGCTATTAGGAGAATCACAAAACGATTACAGGCTGGGACAGAGGACTTCTCAACCACAAAATTGTGCCACTACATGCTAAGGTTAACTTTTATCACCCATAATACTAAATAAAAGGATTACTGGGATCTCAACAGAGAAGATTCTGCCTTTTGTATTGTCTTCAGAAGTAGCCTCGATTTATAAATAAGAAGTAATTAAGGATTTATGAGATATGATCGGACACAGTTTCATGCTTCTGTACACCAGAGTGAATATATTTATTGTGCATGCCAAGGGCAGCAGTAGGAAAGCTCCACAAACTGTGATAAGTAACAAGTAAACTGTGGGAGTTTTTGCTTTGGATTGTTTTTTGTTTTTTTTTCACTGAAATCTATAGTGTTTTCTGACTACTTAGAAGCTTATGCCTGGCATGTGTTATTGCTTAATTATATCCTGTTGTGTGATTTACAATACAGGCAATCTGATCCTGGAAACAAGCAGTCTTTCAAAATTATAATGTGCTCTTCATCCTTATTAAGTCTTTGGATTTTGTTGGAATGTGAGTATGGGCTGCTTTCAGTCTCTTCAATTTCTCCTTGTAAAAATTAAAAAGTTGTTTTTTACTTTTAAATCTTGTCCTATTGAAAGATCTTCCCATCAGGTTGTCAGCTATTTGAAACCCTTAAAATCCCTGAACAAATTAAGTTACAAATCTTTCTGTGACTGTTCATTTTCTGACAGGCTTCTCTTGTCTTTCCATCTGTAACTTTATTAAGGGTGATTGCCCTGTAACTCCTTGCTTCTGGCTCCCCCCTGGCTGAGCAGTCAAACTTTTAGAGGTACAAAAATGGGTGACAACTTTCTGTTGAACTTTTTGAGGAGTCATTGAAAAACCATGACACTAAGACAGAATACATAAATAGTTTCTGTTTTAATTTAAAAAAAAAACAAACAAAAAAAGATAGAGAATGCCCAAAAAACCCTCCAACAAAACTAAAAAGAAACCCAAATCCAAAAAACCTTAAGTGTCAATAGTTGTAAAGCCTTTAGCAGGATTTTGAATGGGATTTAAAGACGTCTTAGTGATTTATTTGGCTCTCATGGGCTACTTTTAAGGCTACCAACAGTGAGGCTTGAGTGTGGTTGGAATGCTTGCTAATATTAGAGAAACTAGGCTAGCTGATATATTCCACAAGCTTTTTTACTTCATGTTTCTTAATTATGAACAGTTAGCTTGAGTGGGTGGTGTTTTTGACAACCTTCTGAGGAATATTGTAAAAAAGTCATTGCAAAGCCTCTGTTAGAATGTGATACAGACTACAGGGATATGACATCTCTTTTGTCTTGTTTGTTACTGAATATCTCAGCCGTCGCTAACTGATCCTGTTTTTCACGGTGCGGGCAACTTTGATGTGGTCTTTGTCACATAAAAAAAAAGTACAGAATTTAATACAAAAGCTGTAGGATAGCTGAAAAAACCCTTAGTGACTCCAAAGCCCAAAGTGTCTGAACTGCTTTTGAAATATTTTTTTATGTTTGTCAGAATTTCTCTAGCATTGGCTCTGATCAATCTAAAAATTCAGGAGGCATTATCATTACCTCCTAGCCCTGCAAATAAAAGTGTCTGTAACTATTCATTTGAGCAGTCCCAGCAGAATTACAGCAATTTGTCTGAACTGTGTTTGCATGCAAGGTTAAGACCAAAGAGGCCAAAGATGTTTCTAGTCATGTTGAAGGGAGTTTTTTATGGACTGAGAAATGGATTCCGAAAGGGTAAACCTCCTTTTAGGATCCTGTCAGGGTTGTCTGAATGACAACCTGGATAAAGAAGAATAAAATAAGGACATGCTTAACAAGAGAAAAGAAGAAGGGGTAGATACTACTAGCTAGCTCCTAATCACTTTTTCATGCTGCAGCATTAGCTTTTTGTTCTGTTCCTTGGCCACCCCTGCATGCCAAACTGACAAGTTTATTCACGGTTCTGCTTTGCACAGGAACTGAGGACTGAAGTTACCCAAAATGGTGACTCACCAGTATCATCTTCCACCAGACCTGTATTTTGTGATGTGACTCTCTTAAGTACCCTAACAATCGCTTCTTCATGACAGGGGGCTGTACTTGAGATAGGACAGCCTGTTTAAGAGGGTCAGGAGCAGCCCAAGGGAATTTTCCCTTGCATTTCCTCCTGTGCTACCACTACCAGAGGACACAACATGTCTACTGAGGTTTTCATGGGAAAAGGAGATGGGGGGGGGTCTTCTGAGCTTGCCAGTATTTTCATGGTATCCAATTCATTACATTTTCATGGTATTTCAAAATTGTCTGTAAACCCTCTAAGGGATAAAATAAAGTTTTGAAATATGAAAGATGAGAAATACAATATTATGCCTAGCTTGTCAGAAGTGAACATAAGAGCATGCTTCCTTCTTTCCCCTCTGCCAAATTACATGGCTTGTTGGTGTTTTAAATTGTTTTTTGAGCTGTTATTCCTAAATTGGTTGAAGTAGCCCAGGTAAATTTGAAGTATCAATGATGTTAGTGATAAGTAACACAATGTCAGATTTTGCAGGGACTGTACTGAGTGTGGGTTTGGGAGGGAAACTCCTCTCTGGTCTCTTCAGCCTGTCTAGAATCCGTTCCACCACGCCCCTTGTCCTTTCCGCTGGATATTTGGAAAAGCTGTGCTGCAGGGCTACTGCCAGGAACAACTGCTGCCGCCATGCCTCCCCTCCCTGCTTCAGAGTGCCCTTGGCTTGTTCACAGTTTCGGAGCCTGCTTCTCAGATCCAGCTGGTTAATAGGCTAATGATTCTCTGAAGTGAAAGTCAGGAGAATGATAAAACTGCTTCTGTTGTGGCAAGAAGGGAGGGGGGAAATGAGACCCAAGGGAAAGCTGAGCTTCCTGTGCTGGAGTCATGCCTGAGTTGGGTTACACGTCCTGTAGGTCAGGCTTACGGTTCAGCAGGCTTGGTAGTTTCTGATCCCATAGAGTTCAAAAACAAAATGAATTTTCTTGTTATGGGGATTGGGTGATCCATAAAGGAAAGAATTACAGTTTCCCAGATGTAAAACCTGAACTACCTTTTTAAAATGTTAAAATGTACAGTTGTTACTGAGTATGCCATTTGGGTGAATTCAGATTCCACTGGGCACAGGAAAATATGTTATATAAAGGATTTTAGCATAATATTTTACATTGACTTTCCTGATTTCTCTGCTTAAAGAGAAAAAAAAATAAAAGGGAAAGAAATATGGAACTTAATGAATATTTAGGTTATTTAACCTATTTTGTTGATTGATTGCTGAGAATATTCTCTGTATTAATCAGAGATCTGTAATTTGAGCGCATCTTCCCTCCTGCACTTTGCTGTCTTGGATTACAGTTTATGGTCATGCTCTGGACTTTGTAGTTGCAAACAGGTCCACAGGGAGGAATCAGGCACAGGCTTTGTTCAGAAGTGTTGATGTTTTTCATTGTGATTACTGCAATTGCAAAAGATCTGAGATGGGGTAGGCTCTCCTTTTTCCCTCTCATTATCCCTTGCAAAATACAGCCTTTTCACAGCAGAAGCCTATGTCCTCCTATTTTGTTAAGTTTATAACACTTGGGGAGCAACTAAATAATTCCATGATGTCTAGCATTCTTTCTTATTCCTTATATTGTAAATTACAGTTTTCTGCATGGATGTGTATGGGTAACCTCAGCTAGTTATTCATGGCAGCTCAGACCACCACACAGCCCAGCTTTGGCCAAAGCTTCCATGGTCTGTTGCTCTTGGCAAAGAGAGATTTCTGGTCTCCTTAGTCTCTGAAATACGTATGTCTTGCCTCACTATCACATCCAGGGTTGGTGACTCGGCGAGTTTTGCGTAACTTGAGTCTCAGGTTTACATTTAAAGTTATTTTTTCAGTATCTTTTGACTTGGATTCTTCAGGGAAATCAGAAACCAAGACTGAGGTTACTTTAGGGAGAATGAGCTGTCACATACAGGCAGCCAGTGCAAAACAGAGCTTATGGCTGTGAGTACTATTTGGGATATCCTGACCCCTATGCAGTACATGGACGTAGGATTCCAGAGCTGTCCTGCAAGGAAAGGGCATGATGGATCTCTGTTCTCAGCAATGAGGGAGAAATGCTGCCAGCCTGTCAGCACAGCCCCAGTGCCCCTCTGCAGAATACCCTTGCAGGCACCTGCAAGTCATCTGTTTTGCCAAAGGGGATGGACACGCTCGCTGAGTGAGCTGCAGAGCTGTATTCACCATGAATAAAGCTATTAGTTAAGCCAAGAAAAAAAAAAAAAATTAGAGCAATGAACTTACTGGGAGAGAAGAACAAGGGCAAGGCTGGATCCAAGGCACAGTATGTGCCCCTACTAACCACAACATATTTCAGGGTAACTTGAGCATTCCCAAACCTTCAGGCTCCCTTAGAAGTATTGACTGTTAGGTAGAGGGAAGTTCTTAACCTTCATAGTAAAGGTAACTATAACATGCTAAAAGGAATGCTAAAGCATGATTAAGTAATATATACACTTAAGTGGAATTCAGGGATTTATTTACAACTTCCTAAGGTTCTATCTGCCTGGCACACATGCAAATCATAGCATCAAATCTTGTTGAAATGTGTGTAGACCTGGACAAGTTTTAAACTAACCATCTTAAGTTACTGGTAGGATTATTGCTAAGGGAGCAGAGAGCACTGCAAAAGCTAAAAAACCTACCCAGGTACTTGAACAAGCTCAGAGAGCCCCTGCCTGCTCTGAGATCAGTGCTGCCTTATCTCTGGTCCTGCATAGGTACCTGTGCTGGTGACATAAAAGCAGCATCACATGGTTTACTGTGGCATGGATGTCATCCCAGCTTTCAAATAAAAATGAGTTCTCACCAATGCTTTATATGAAAACTAATTAGATAACCTGAGACCCTGAAAGAAATTTCACAACCTTAATCTTTCATCCGTAACTTCGAATTCTGAGAGTGTCTCTTCTAGAATACTCACCAACATTTTACTTTCCAATACCAATATTATCTTGGTATTTAGTGCTGGTTTTTTTTTTTCATATTTATTATTTGGCCATTGAATCTTGTAATTGGCTGTTCTTAATTTAGTGATTTTAATGTTAGAATAGGTATTTTTAAATATCATCAATATCTTTCCAATAAATTGTATTTAATCTGAAGTGGGAGTTGATGAGGGAAATGAAAATTGTGATAAATTAATTCTGAATATATGATAAATCAGAATTAGTTCAGAGCTGAGAGTCTGAAAACCAAATCTTTCAGTGACCTTCTGGTGTGTTTACTCATTTGTATGCAAGAGTTAATATTCAGTTTAGATGGAAGGAATGTAGAAGCTACGTCTCAAAAGTTAACAATGGTACTGACCTAAAGTAAATTATTTGCTAATTATAACAAACCAGGGAGAATGTTTCCACTGTGCCCCTGTGGTGTATGTTTTGTAGGCTGTTCATTTGTACTGGAAAAATATTCATATATTTGAAGCAATTGTGCATTGTGTGTAGAGTTTGCAAACAAGATATGAAACTAGTTTCACTGCTCAAGAAAGAATATTAAAGTATTAATTCTACAACTTGTCACTGCCCCAGTACACATTTGCAAATGGAGCAGTAAAGAAGCACTCGTTTTCTGAGAGTTTGCCCATATGTAGCAAGCCCAAACTAACAGATTAAATGGAACAGAATTACAGCCAATACTAATTTGCGCTCTGGCTCACTTACCATATAATTTTTTCCTGAAATGTATTCCTATTTTCGAAATGGTTTGAGTATCAAAATGCTTTAGAATATTTGCTAATATGCTGTGAATTTCCATGGTGAACAACATTCACTAATGTTTATTCCAATTAGTTATACCCTCTTTTTTTTCTTTTTAACTCATTTGCTTCCAGTGTTAGGAAATTTAAAAATGATCTCTTTTCTGTTGCAGAAAATCATCAATTTTCCTCTGAAATAGCATAAATCTCTTCTCTGATAGGCCCAGGACATGTCTGAAGGGAAAAACTTTGTCCTTGCTGTAAAAAAGTTAGGAGAAAAAGTTAAAACAGGAGACTGACAGAAACAAAGCTCAAGGAAACATGGGGCATTGTTGGCTTAGCCACTTCACATTAATGGGTTTGTTTTGCTGTTTTGATTTTTTTGGGTTTTTTGGTTTGGTTTTTTGGTTTGGTTT
>VZTN01035811.1:1950-22061 GCA_013400515.1 Erpornis zantholeuca | reverse complement strand
TTTTTTTTTTTTTTTTTTTTTTGAGGCATTCTTATCTGGAGAGATTTTAGATAAGGAATAAAGAGGAAAGGAAACTGGCCCAGACTCAGCAGAAGAAAGCACCCAGGAACTTGGGTAACACTATCACCTGCTTCACAGCTGTGACCCCATCAGAGATGGAGGTGTTACACGAAAGGCAGTGCCTAACAACCTTGAATACTTTTGTGAGTTGAAATGAATAAGCATTTATTCAAGCAAGATTGGGATGAAGTCTTTTTGTTAGCTTGAAGGAAACTCCTTTTAAAAAATTTCCTTTTTGCTGCTGACCTCACTTTGTTAACCCAACAGTTGAGGGAGAAAGCTCCCTACATTCTACTTTATGTTCACTTAAAAATATAATGTGTACCGTGGAAGTTCACTTTACTGGGAACTGCAAGGCACATTTTTGTAAATGTAACATTTACATACTCTTCTTCTAGATATTGATATTCATAACCCTGGCTGCATTTTGTGCTTTGTTTTGCTTGCATG
This sequence comes from Erpornis zantholeuca, assembly GCA_013400515.1. Taxonomy (NCBI): domain Eukaryota; kingdom Metazoa; phylum Chordata; class Aves; order Passeriformes; family Timaliidae; genus Erpornis; species Erpornis zantholeuca. Next base: position 21,551 of record VZTN01035811.1, on the reverse strand, counting down.
GATAACAGTTGTGATGGATTTGTTCACCCTAGATGATATTTATTCCTTTTACTTCATTACACATAATCCACCTGTGCTAGATCTTAAGGTCTGTGTACACTTTATACTCTACTAGAGAGCTTATCAGCTTCTCTGCAGGCAGCTCAATTTGAATTTTAAAACTGAAAATGAATGAATTTGTGCTGCTTCTTCAGCTTCTCACAGAGATACCCTTGCACCCTCCTAGTGGTGTGATAACTGGGGGATATCAAGCTTGCAAGCTGTTGTTGATTTTGGCTGAAGGGTTTATGATTTCATTCTGATCAGAAGCTACTTCTGCTATTATCATTTCTGCACGTCTCCACCTCTTTCCCCTTATGAGAATGTCTGAGATTTGTTGGCTAGGATAAAGACATCAGGGAGAACAAGAGCAATTGGTACTTTTTATTTTAGATAGACTCAAAGTCCAGGCCCAAGTGTACAAATAATGTTCATGTAAATGATTCAACTTTGTCATCGGGTAAGAAAAATTGTTAACTCACACATGGATTTCAAGGCAGGTAGTTGTTTAAGAAGTTGTTGAATATCATTGAAATTCTTATTGATACCTGAGTTACTGCACCTTCTTTGCGATGCACACCTAAAGTCTTGGTAACATCAGATTTTATAAATTGAGTCTATTGCAATTTATGACTGCATTAATTTCTTTTAACTTTTCAGTGTACCACAATACACTCAAGGTAATAATCATCAAAACATAGAATCATAGAATGGTTTATGTGGGAAGGGACCTTAAAGATCACCTTCCATGGGCAGGGACACCTTCCACTAGACCAGGTCACTTGAGGCCCCATCCAACCCAGCCTTGAACACGACCAAGGACGGAACACCTACAGCTTGTCTGGGTGACCTGTGCCAGTGCCTCACCATCCTCACGAGAAATTCTTCCTGGCATTTAATCTAAACCCTCCCTCTTTCAGTTTAAAGTTGTTATCCCTTGTCCTATCACTATTGTCCACCCAGCCTGTATTAGTGCTTGGAATTGTCCCGATCCAGGTGCAGGACTCTGCACCTGGCCATCTTGAACTTCATGAGGTCCACACAGCCCACCTCTCAAGCCTGTGGATCCCTCCCTTCCAGTGTATTGTATACATCAAAATGTTGCTGTTGGCAGCAACATATTTGAGGGAGTGCTCAATCCCCCTGTCCATGTCACCAACAAAGGTGTTAAACCACTCTGGTTTCAACACCCGCCCCTGAGGAATGTCACCAATCACAGGGATCTACTTGGATATTGAGCCCTTGACCCCAATACTTTGTGTGCAACTTTTCCACCAAGGGGTTTTGGAGACAAGGGTGTCATGTGAGACAGTGTCACATTGGTTGATGCCTAAGGTCCCTTACAACCCAGTCAATTCTGTGATACAATTCTGTGGTACATCAGGTTGCTCAGAGCTCCCTCCAACCTGAACCTTAAGAATTCTACAGCTGGGGCCTCTACAGTTTCTCTGGAGAACTTGTGCCAGTGTCTCACCATGCTTTGAGTATCAAAAGAAATATTTTCAAGCTATTGCTCCTCATGTGGACTAGAGGATGCCTTTCTTCCTACAAAAATTGTGAGTCATGTAAAGGAGGATGATGTTGAAGTAAAAGATTTTCTTTAGCCCCTTCTTTTGATTTCCCTTGTGATAAAATAAACTTTTATCATCTCTCTTTATGAGTCACTTTATAAAACAATGGGCAGAGAGAAGCAGGAAGAATATATACAATGAAAATGAAGTGTGTGTAGTTACCATCCTGTTCTTTTAATGGGGAATTGATGAAATACAGAGGTAGAGGTAATTGCTTTTTCATTTAAGCAGAAGTGATTTTTATCTTCAAATATTCTGTCCAGTATGTTTTGACACTGCAAAATTCATGGCTTTGTACTTCCAGTTTCCTCGAGCAGCATATCCTTTATTTTGAAATATATTTTTGTTTTTATATTACCTATATTTATTTCTTAACGCATTTAAAGCTCTATGAAACACAGATCTGACTATGACCCAAGGTATTTTGCATTAAGCATAACTTTATTGTGTTTTTCTTGGAATTAATGGAATTAATGCTACTCGTACTTTCCAGAAAGGCAGAAGAAAGGCATTTATTGACAATTATTAGAAACTCTAGGACACTGCTTTTGTTTCTTGACCCCAGATTTTGCCTATTATGGATGTAGCCTTGGGTTTTCCATCTAAATTTCATATGTTTTCCTTCTTTTTCATTGTAGTGCTCAAATGAGGTATCTTTCAGTGATTTAAAATGGCTTACTGTCATTTACACTTACATATGATACCAGTGATGTTCTTCCTTTCTTTGGTATGTCAAGATGAAAGTAAATAGTATTAATGAAATGTTAACTCATTTCATGGTGCCTTTTTAAACTTTAGTTCTTGAAAGTTTATGTCTATTTCTTGCTATTTTAACACTGGTCCTAATAATGAGTTCGAAGTTGTGGTTGGATTTGTTTAACTTCCTTCACATTTGAAACCCATACCATTCTCTTTGAGATGCAAGTAACAGCTATCTTGTACTGGGTTTTCCTTTCTCAGTGCAGAAAATAAAAAGACAAAAAAACATCGTATAGAGATCAGCTGGATTATATTCATGTTAATATCTAAAAGAATCTATGTGTGTGGCATCTGTTTCGTCTTAGCTGGCTAGGGATTTGGAGCAATCTGCAGTAAGTGAAGGAACTTCATTAGCCATTTGGTGCACCAGTACTGAGTTAAAATGATGGAATACCTTCTCTTCTGTACAGTGTAATTTTGTTGAGGAGATAAATTGCAGGGTGCATTTTGTCGTGTTGTGTTTTCATGTTAGTTGATTGTAATTATTGTTCATGGGGTTACCAAAGTTAATTTCTATATGGGAGAGATATGTAATTTTCCTAGCTATATAATGCAAAACATGTTCAGCTGTCACTAATATATTTAAGTTTCATTAGAGTGAATTGTTTATCCTGATTAGACAGAATTGTAGCATGCCTGAAAGAAAAGTAGAGCAGTTATAGGATTTGCTTATAGTTATGCACTCTGCATTCAAACATGTCTATGAAAGGAAACACTCTCCAAAGTGAGTTAAATAAATTAAGTGTGCAGAATTGTGACTTTTCCCACTGTCCACGGTGATGGTGTGACTTCATTGATACTTTTCACTTCTCTTTTCATTTTGGCTGCCGGCTGCTAGTTGCTTCCCATGCCTTATGTTACTAGGAAGAAAATGTACTAGGTCTTAGTTTCTGAGCCCTTTGACTTGCACTTTCGAATAAATCTGTAGAATTTGAGGGATAAATTGCACAGCTGTTTGTAAAATGAATTGGATATGACACAAGCTGCAGGTAAAATGTCTCAGAGGTTTTTTTTTAGACTGAAAAGAAATCTAAAATACCCATGGCCTTCAAGAAAAATCAAAAGCACTTGTTTGGGAATACAGTGCTTTTGAGAGAGTGAACTTAAAATCAGTAAACCCAAGTCAGGTAGGCCAGTGCTAGATGGCAGCTGCAGGCAGGTGTACCATTTGCACAGGCACAGCATTCAAGAATCCTGATCAGAGGTTATCTACCTTCTGACCTGCTGCACAACACTCTGCTTATGGTTTGAAAGAGAAGGGCCTGGATGATTTCTGCTTTTCCCAATGCACTCATGTTTATCCCCTGAAGAGACAACATGTTTTCTCTTAGGAAAGCAAACATACTTAGATGGCAGGTATTTGAATAAAAAGGAACTCATTTTGGAACATATATGGAAATCTGTCCAACATTAGACTTTTTTAGAATCCTAGCATTACCTAGATTTTGTAGACTGCCTTGTGATGAGTCAGTTTTCTATTGAAAGACATCTTTCTGCCTGGTGAGAAGAAAGCTAATAAAGGAAACACTCTCTCTCTCTGTTGTCACGTTTTCACTAAAAAGAGCTATATTTGTAGCATTCTGTTACAAGACCTTTGAAGGCTGAAGTTCACCTTCTCAAAGTGTTGCAGAGCTCTGTAGTTTGTTGACATTCTCTGTAGAGAGGGAAAGCTCCACAGGCACTTCAAATGTTGCATTCTACACTTGCCTCTTAAACAGCAGGGAGAGGGAGGGGGTCAGATCTTACCGTCTTTCTTATGACCTGTTGCTTAATATCCCTGTATCCTAGCTCTGTGTTATTTTAGTAATAATATAGTTTGTCGGCTTATTGGTGGGAGTCCAAGGTGAAAAATTAAATAGCTCCTTTAAAGAAAACCCTGCCTTTTTTTTCTCAAGAATGTTGAGGTAATGAATGGCAAGTTCACTCTGGTCAGAATAATTACAAATACTATTTGTACGTATTCATCATCCCTGGACTCATTATACTTGCACTGTATATAACAACAAGATGCTTTTCAGGTATTTCACTGCACATTCTTGTTGTGTTGACTCCCCATGTTGGAGTCCACCTCTAGACTTGTTTCGTCTAAATTAGTCAGAAAGTGGTCTGGTGTCAAACCTTAACTTCCAGGAAAACCACATTTATAGAGTGTAACCAATGGGTGAACATAAACATTAACCAGCATTCTCCTGTCTTCCCTCACCTATATCCAAAACCATGCAGTCATGATCTCAAAAACTACAGTTTAAGACTGTCAGATGTTAAACATCTATAACAAAATTCAGTTAGTTGCTTGCAAATTTCTTATGTATACACCATATCGGAGTTTTTAATCACAAAACAGTATCTAAGGGATCACACTGTGTTTCCTGTCAATTTTTTTTTTTTTTTTTTTGTCTCTCAGTAACTGGAAGCTCTTCAACTACAGCTTCCCTGAGATGGAAATGCTATTGCTATGATCTATTATGGAGGTCACTGTTGGAAGAAGCTTTCTGGAGAAAACCAGTGAATTTCAATGGCGATGCCTAATTAATTCGTTTTGTGCATCTAAATGTCTCTCCATCCTGTCCAGGCAGAGCACAATGCATTCCTAATCTGCCAAAGTTTCCTATTGATCTCCATTAGGTCAGATTTCCTTTCAAAGCACCGCCATTAGTGGTTCGTGTTTAGTTACCAAGGCAAGGAGCTACTCCTGTCATGCACATCTTGAATTTGGAAAACTGCCACAATTGCAAACACTTACTTGTCTCCCAGTGCTTGACAGAATGCCAGAATTAGAACTGCTTTTAATTATACAAAGGCTGCTGTAATTGCCTCATCCTTTGCATGGCATATCCACTGTAGATTCTACTTTCAAGTATCATGGACTTTCTCCAAAGAGGAGGAGGTCTTACTCATCATTGTATTTCCTAATTTATCCATGCAGAGTAGCAATCTGTCCTTCCCTCTGAGCAAAGATTTAATGGAGAATGACTGACATGAAAGTTCCCATTTTTGCAAGATTTTCTGGCTCTTCCAAAATATGCCACAAACTTTCTTAGGAATTTAAAGCTATGCTATATCTGTCCAGTGAGAACAGTATATTTTATGATGAATTTCTTTTGCTGTTTCAATATTTTTAGGACTGAATCCCCAAAAATGTAGCTTGAGTGAGTAAGATTCTACTGAGATCCATTTTAGTGAAAAGTATAAATGGATTTATTTATGCAAGTCTGAAAGAAACTGATAAATGAAAGTTACTTTAGCATCTATTCTTAAACACTGCTTCAACCCACAGTCCTGTGAATAACACAGACTTACGAATCTGTGAGATTATGTAAGAGGACAGATATTCATAAATATATTTTTATTTCTTAAGTGTATATTCTCACACTTATGAATTTCTCCCATTCCCTTGCTTCTTGCGCTTTATTTTGACACTAAATTAAGAAAGTAACTTGTGGGATAATCCATTCTGCACTTTCTTAAATTATGATATTGGAAAGTATCTTCCCACTGATCAGATTATACACAGAAAGAGGAGTGTTGTAGGCTATGATGTGAGTTAGTTAGAAATGGATCCTTAGTGGCAGTGAAAAACAGACAAAAAATGTTCCTATCCAAAATATACTCTAGAAACATATTGCATAAAATTAAATTAAAAGCTTCACTATGATGAAAAATAAATACTGAACTGCTGCAAATGCAGATGCATTGGTTCCCTTAAATGGTGGCTTTTTTCCTCCTTTCAGAGTGTGAAATTTATTAATGTATTTGACTAGCTTGTCTTACGTCAGAAAACATAAATACTAAAGGGAAGAGAGGTGTGGGCAAAGGTATAAGAGATTCTAAAAAAAAAAAAATGTGGATTTTTCCTAGCATTTCAGTCTTTTATTAAAAATAATGAAATTTAATTTATGATTGCTTTTGGTAGTATCTGTGCCCAAAATGCCTGTAAGTCTTGTCAGAACTAGATAATACTCAATTTTATAAATGGAAACCGTTTCCTTAACAAGATTAAGAGTAAAACTGTGGAGGAACAGTTCTGTGGGATTTACTGTGTTTACCAAACTGGCTGCCACTAAGCATTAGTTACAGAACTGTTTATTGCTTGCCCTGTTCTCAGTTGCCAGGAGTTTTAGTTGTCTTTTGCATGGGAAGAAAAATCATCCAGAAGACTTTGGAGATTTCTGGATGCAAGGATTAAGTGCTATATGTTTGTTTGCATCAAAACTACAGAAGCCATATGATATCCCTAAGCTTTCAAGCAAGGACCTGACTCTTCACAAGGAATTTCTGTCAAAGGAGGAGTGGCTTTTTCTATTCCTGTGAGAATCCCTCTGGAGTTGTAAGCTTTTGAAAAAAAAACACATCTCAGGAGAGACTTGTTAAGATCTCAAGGACTAAGCCCATGTAGATTCTGACTATATTAGAACATGATTGACCAGTACTGTTAGAGGTTGAGAACATCTTTACTGCTGTTGTTCTGGACTGCTAAAAGTAGTTTCCATCTAGACAACAGAGCAGAGTAGGACACAAGTGTGTGTCGCTGTGTTCTTCATAGTCTCATAATTTCCTGGCATCACAGGAAGGGAGTGAAAAAAACCAAAAAGAGATGAACCTGCAAAATTGGAAAAAACCTTGGCAGAAAGTCTTTCTGAGGGAGAGAACAGAGACAGCAGGTCAGTTCAACAGAGTGTAGGTTGAATAGGAGCTGGAAAGCAGCAATACTGAGGAGACAAGGATTGAAGCTGGAAATAGCTGGGCAGAAGTCAAGGGAGCAGTGTCTATTAAGAGGAAAAGGGCTTCTAGGGCTGGAGCAGACAGCAAAGATGGGACTAGAAAGAGGGAAGCTTGTGGGATGACTAGTGCCACAAAGACTGGCATATCTGCCATAAGAGGAGAGATTGAGAGAGCTGGCACTGTTAGTCTGTAGAGAAGGTTTAGAGGGAAATGATCCATATGTAAAAATACCTATTGAAAGCAGAATAGGCAGTGGGCACAACTGAAATATGTGAAATACATAAGAAACTTTACTGGGAAGGGTGTTAAACATTGGATAAAGTTGGCCAGGGGGACTCTGGAGTTGCCCTCAATGGAAATATTCAGTACCTTACTGTGCCCTCAGCAGCCTGCTGTAGTTGCTTACCCCACTTCAGCCAGAAAGGTTGGTCCAGACATTCTCCAAAGGTGCCTTCTGACCTGAGGTGTTGTGTGATTCTGTGAGTAGGACAGACTAGAATGCAAGCACTGTGATGAGAAGTCTGGAGACAAAACAGAAGAGTCTATATGTGAGAAGTAATACTGGCAGGGGGAAAGTAAGGGGAAAATTACATGTGGGTCACAGATAGCCTACAGGGTAGATAAGAAAGGATCAGATTCAGAGAAAGCTTAGAAGTGAGCCTGAAATGCACTCTGCATCTCACTATTTTTTAAGTGCCAGCATAAAGCTGCAGAACTGACAACAAAGTCATCCCTGCAAAATGATGTTCCATGTCACTAGGTTGTCAATCCCTCTCTGTTGCCCCATTGCCTCAAAGCTGCAGTTGTCTCCACTGGGGAATTGAAAGCTCAGAAGCTATTGATGATTCTGGTAGATATCCGCATAGCACAAAATGTTCAGTGAAGGAAAATTTACACACAGATGTCAAAGTCCAGCCTTCATTAGTTAGGAATTGCCAGATTTTGATTGCCAGTGCAGTCTCTTATTTGTTTTTCTTTAGGGTGTGCGTGGAGATAATGCCCAATTGCCTCATAAGCACTAATGTTTAGCTCATTCAGTGAAGAGGATGATTGTGTCTTGTAAAGAATCAGGGGGTTTATAAAGGGGTTTCTTGGCAGTAAGACCCTTACTGGATTTCCAGGAAGTTGAAACTCATTGTCAAACAAGGCAAAAGACTTCAGGAAGAGAAAGAAATTTTTTTCGATGGAAGAAATTGAGCTCCACTCTCAAAAACCTGGATTCTCATGAAATTTTTGAGTGACTCTTGGTAGGTCTTACTAAACCAATTCTTTCACAAATGGCTATTGATAGTATTTAATCTGGCCCCCTGCACTGGGGTCCTGGGGAGCAACCCACAGAACTGCTCATTTTTTTCAGCTACAACTGGATTCCATATTAATTCCACCCTGCAAAATATTTAGGAATAGTAGCACTGTTGTATTTGTGACAGGCAATGATATAAGGAGGTATTGGTGTGGGGGAAAATGATATAATTTATTAGACCCAGTGGTACACCTGAAAAATAAGCAAGCAAACTTTAGGGCATATGGGCTCGTTCTGAGAATGAATGACTCTGTTTGCTGAACAGTCCCTGGGCTGTGTGTGCAGCTTGCCAGGCTGGGTAAGAGGCACAGCTCAGCCTGTGTGGGGGGTGGGGGAGGCCTCTGGTACGGAAAAGGGGAGGTTTTGACTAAGAAAATTAATATTTTTTGCTCTGCTCTGTTTAATAGACTATTGATATGGTTAGTTATGTGCCTGTGATGTGGTTAAGTTTTGTGCCTGTGTGACTGGAAAATGTGAAAATAATGCATAGTTATCTGCTTTGGCATGTGGAAATAAATAATAGGCAATAAGAAGTTTAGCATCAAATTCAGCTATTAATTACTAAGATGTCTAAGCAGGGAATGCAGTTCAATTCAAAGTTTGATAATTTTTCCTGAATTCATTTATGGTTTTATTGTTTTTAACAATATGAAATATTTCTATGGTGATTGGTAACGAAAACTTGTCTGCTTTCACTTGATCTGCTTTTTTGCCAAATTCTTTCCTGCATCTCCAGTTTTGGACTAGTTTTCTTTTTTCTCCTTTTGAATCATAGTTCAGACCATTGACTTTTTCTCTTTCTCAGCTGCCTCTGAGCATTCATAGTCCTTGGCAGAGTGCCCAGCAGTGCTTGTCCTCAACAAATACTCTTCACATACTTTTGAAGTGACACTTGGTTGAGAAAAAGGGAAAACTAGTATCAAAATAAATGGCGAGGTCAATACAGGCATAGCTAGAACATTAGATCTTGAGCCCTTAACTCTTTGTGATATATTTGTGATACCTGATGAAATCCACTTAATTTTTCTAATCCTTGCTGGGAAAAGTCATAGCATGTGATTTCAATTTATTTCTTATTTCCCCTAGAGAAAGTTTGATGTTCTAGCAAGTTGTCTTTCCATAAGGAAACTGAGCAATAGGGAGAGACAACTATGGTCTAGGGTTTTGTTTTGCATATTACTTAAATATTTTTTAAGTTATTTGCTGGCCTCTTTATTAATTGCAACATTTGAGTTAACCATAAGTGATTCAAATACAGCATACTTGATTTTCTGCTAATTTCTATAGAGACAGCATTTGCATATCTGAAGAAGTTTCAGAAGGTGTCTCAGGTGTGTATGGCGTATGCAGAAGGATGCTATTTGCATACTTAGGGATCCAAGTGGTGAGGCTCTGCCCAGCCCTCCCCAGGAGCTCCCTCCTGCTCCCAGACCCAAGACAGCCCCAAACCCCATAACAACATGATGGGACCACTGGTAGCTTTTTGTTGACTTTTTTTTTAAAGAGTGATGCCTTAAATGGCTACCTAGAAACAGAGACTAGACAGGAATAAAGGAAAAAAGGTGGTATTTATTTGAAAGGCCTTCAAAGAAAGTGTACAAAAAGATGTACACTTTTGGGCTCCAGAGGGTCCTGCCACAGTGGATCCCAAAATGGACAATGACAGGTCACGAGTTCTTCACACTTTTATATCAGCATAAATTCACCAACCAGAACCCAGCCAATGATGAAATTTCCCCAAGCTTGCCCCCTCTCCCCAGGATGATGGTTTACAGTTCTTGTTCTCAGTGTCCTTGAAGAGCAAGCTAGAGAGGCTTTGTTATGTCTATCTTAGCATAAGGGAACAGCACTTAACAAGCTACAGGAAACTTCAGAGTTACATTAGAAGTACAGGATTTGAAAAATATAAAAGTTAAAACCTAAGGCATCAAGAGAACATCCTCCACCCTGCCTTTTCTAGTCCTTTTCCTTTTCCTGGAGCAGGGTTGGATGTGTGTTTCAAGTGACCCTTGGCTCCAGCCCCGGGTGTGAGTTTCTGCCTGGAAAGCACAATGGTGAATTGCAGCTGCTTCCCAGGAGAAGCGGGGGCAGCTTGATAAATGCAGGATCTTCACTAGAAAAGAAAGAGGCACTGCATGCTTCTGCCTGTCCATTTACAGTCCTGATCTAAGCAAAGTTCTGGATTTTGTAGCCCATTTCTGTGTACTAGGGACAATAAAATCACTCACTGTGGTTTCTCTTCAGAGGATTAAATAGATATAATTCATCAACCAGTAGATATGCAAAGTAGCTGCAAATTAGGGAGCAAATTTCTCTGAATTCATTTATTTGGATTTTGAATTGAATTGTTAGAAAAAACTACTTTTATGTTATAAGGACATCTCAATTATTTCACTATTTCCCTGTTAGGCAGAGATGCAATTTTGTAGGGTAGAGATGACCACAAGTTGTACCATTCCCAGTGTTTCCCAGGCTTCTGTGGCCAACCAGGTCATAGTCCCTGTGCCTGTGCAGCTGCTGTCCTGCCACCACCACATGGGGCTGGAAACATCATTACAGATATTTGAACTTGGTCATCAGCAGGGTTCAGCTGTGAGGTCTGGATTAATGTTCTAGCAGCAGAGGAAGTTTTTAGGCAGCTTTTTAGGAAAGGTCAGCAGTTTTGAGCAATGTGGAATATAACCAGCTGTGAAGGTGGAGAGATAAGATGGGGCTTGCTTTATTGTACCAGGTTATAAATTGATTTCTATGTGATGGCAGCTATCCTTTTCTATGAATTTTTATGCATGCTTCTTGCCAACTGTTAAAGATTGTACTGATACAAAGGGGTTTTATTTCAAAAAGTTATATTTTCCCTAATGAAAGTTCAGGGGTTTTTTTTCTCCATGATAGAAAGAAGTGAGAGTATGTCCAGATGCATGAGAATATTGGCTGTTAAAATAGCCATTTAAATATGCAAATGATAAGAACCTGCCTTAAATTTTGATAATTTTTTTTAACCTGGGGGCCTTTTCTTGCAATGCTGGGTTAGCAGCACTGCTTTGTTTTGCATTTTGATGGCTCTGTATTTGCAACAGAAACTCAGAGAGGTAATCTTGGACACACCAAAATTTTCATCAAAGCTTTCAGAGTAAATTTAGGCTGCTGATCTCCAAAATATGCATGCACAGCACCATTTAATCCCATCCCTGTTATTAAAGCAATTTCCAAGAAAACCATGCTACATGTTCCGCTGAGTTGTTTTCTTTTCCTTATCTCCCTTTTCCTAGATTCACTGTAGCTGGGCAGAACTTGCTAGCAACCAGGTGGCTGCAGCTGCAGGCAGAGTGGGAAACTGGGTAAAATATCTGCAAAGCTGGTGTGGTTGTGGATTTACTGTCTTTGTTCCCACCTCTGGTCCAGCTACCATCCAAGGCTGAGAGTTTGTGTGGATTAACGAGGGGAAACTCTTATCCTTTCTCCCTCTTAGACTAAGGGAGACAGGTCACAGTCTAATTTTCCTTTCTGCTACCCTGCTCATGCTTTTAGTACCATTGGGATTCAGAGGGAGGCAGGACTGAGCTAATTTGGGCTGGGGAACGCATGTGTCAGTAAACTCTGGAAGGGCTAGGGGGATGAGCACTGAGGTGGGGGAGAGGTTCTCATCAGAGATAGCCTCCAAACACCCCCTCCACCACTAGAGCAAGAGTAATGCAAGTTGTATGTCCTCTTATCCTTGGAGAACAGCAAAATTCAATTCTGCCTTCGATTCTGTGATGGTTTAAAAAAACCTTAGCTGAATGTAGGTGCTTCAGGAAGTACTAGTGGAAACAGAGCAAGATCAGTGCCTAAGGTGTGATGTGGTAGCCTGGATTCCTTATCTTTAAATGTTCAGAAGCAGCCTTCATTAACCTGAGGTACATTCAGGCAGCTTTCTTAGTAAATCAGGTGTAAGGTCACTCCCTCCACATCCTGACTCACCATCTTCCTCCCCTCTCCCCTCAGTCTTCAATCCAGTCATTCTTGTTGCTGGCAAGCAATGCCCCTGCCTCAAGTAGTAATATCCCCTGTTGGTCCCTGAGGCTGTTAGCCAGTGTGGACAGGCTGGGGAGATGCCTGGCACTAACTGCCTTCTCATCCTGTCGAGCTGCTGCAAAACCTGGTCTTTTGTATAACGGTGTAATTTCCTTGTGGGACACATAAATGGTACCTTAGTTCTGCCTGAGAGCCAGGTTAGCATTTGTGAAAGCTATTAAAAAGTTTGTAGATGTCAAGTAAATGTATATGATTAAATAAGTGATTCAACTAGTATAATTAGCAGATGGCAGGAACAATTACATATTCATATTTCAGGCCAACAACATTTGGTAGATATAATTGCCTTACAGGTGTTAACTGCCCTTTATTGTGAAATGAGGTGTCTCTAAACACTGAAGGTACTCAGCAAAGTGACTTGTGGTTATGAACTTACAAGGAGGTTAATGGCTCTCCTTTTGCACGTGATGTTGGAAAGCTAAATTCAGCCCCTAAGTCTGACACCAAACTTGAGGAAGTGGAGGGAAAGAGATGAGCAGGTGCTACGTACTCCGATTTGTGAAAAAATCACTAAGCAATACAGTGGGTTTAAATTCACTTTGATGCTTGAGAAATGCAGAGTCTAAATAGGCATTCAGGGAGGAAGAGACATCTGCTGGAATAACTCCTTGGTTTTTGTGTTTTGGGTTTTTTTTTTTTTCCAAATTACTTTTTCTTCCACTTATGTAGAAGAATAAATTCCATGTTATTTGGATTAGATTTTAGTACAGATTGTGATGACTTGTGGCCAGAAGAGCAAAAATGAATAAGTATGTGGTAAGTTTATGCTCATTTTATAACTGCTTTTTTTTTAATAGAACCCAAAAGTAATTATTCACTGTAAGTCTTACATAATAAGGTTGCCAAAGATGATAACTTGCATATATAAAACACAATTTTTGAAGGTTTTTTGTTTTATGCCTTACATTTAGCACTTGATTTAAACAAAAAGAGCTAAAAGAATTGATGGAAAATTAAATCATTTTCATTGTTAGTTAAATAGGACATTAATAAAATTTTACCATTTCCATAGATGCAGTAGATAAGGTATACAATAAAGATCAAGCTGATACTTAGTTTTCAGCTTTCTCAATAATTGGTATCTAGACCTATCAAAACCTTAGAATTGTTTCAATATTATTACTTCAGCATTGCATTATTTTGATTAAGGCTGTTCAGTGGGCAGCCTAGTTTGCTCCTGTTTGGCATCAAAGATTGCTATTTATTAAACAATTTAGGCAGCTTAAACAATAGCTTCCAAGACCACACTTAATATGTCCATATTGAAAGTTTATACACAGCAGTGGTTCCTGCATTGATGCTGGTCATGGTTTCCAGCTGTGTTTGTCAGGGAACACAGAAATTGTCCTCTTCAGACCTGTGTTAGGGGAGAGGGAGCAGAAATGGTGTGGAAAAGCAGAAAGAAACGAGTCTAGGGCCTTCTCTCAGATATAAACTTAAATAGAATGGAAAACGTTCTTGTGTGTAAGCACTGCTGTCTGGCTGCTGAAGCACAGGTTACACTCCTTTGAGCTGTATCAAAGCCTGCTGTGGTGCTCAGAAGAGTTGGGAGGGCCTGGGTGGGGTGCAGTGCTCCAACAATGGGCCCTGCTGCCTGTGCTAGGTGTGGCATGGGTCATGCCTGCCTGTCTTGATAGGTGCTCAGACCCTGCGACCTGAAGCACAAAAATATTCCTCATCATTAAAATGTTTATCTCTTTCATAAGTTTTCCTGTAGTAAAAATGTCACATGCATTATTCTTGTTATGCAAAATCACAGCAAATGGCAAAAGGTCAATGGTAGCTGTCAAGATTATCAGAGAGTAATTGTAGCAGTTTCATGGCATATCAAATGTGAAGGCTTTTATTTAATAATAGTTCAATGGAGTGGCTGGGAAGTAAATATCAAATGCAAAACAAATGCTATGTGAAAGGAATGCAAGGGTTTTAATTTTTTTTTTCACTTTGTGGGTTTGTTGTCCTTGCTATTCAATCATTTTGAGTCCCTCTATTGCCTCAGCAGATGTTTCATGTCCTCCATCTCTGATTATGTATATCTGACAGTTTTGAAGTGTCTGCAAGTATGATTTGATTATATCATAATTTCTTTATTTTCTAACCTTCAAAATTTTTTTTGTCAATTTTTATTCTGATGGAAGAGTATGGAAATGTGCCGCTCCAGCAAAAAGAAGTTCTAGACTGAGATGGTTTTGTAGCGTGACATACTTTGAACCTGAATGTCTGTCCTGAGAATAGAGAATTAGATCTTCTTGGAGCAGTTTTGACAAATGCTGCTTGACTTACCAGTTGTGCATTAGAGGCAAACAGGATTGTTGAGATTTTGCTATTTTCTTACAGAAGTGTCATATAGGTGAAAATAGAACAATGCTGTGGTAGCAATCCCATATATTTGAGGGAAAGGAAGTGTGTTATGTACTGCAAAGCTTGAAAGTATAGGACAATGTTAAATAGAAGGAAAGACTGAAGAAATTAATTTAAAACAAAATATATTAGGGGCTTTCCAATGTCCAGGGAAAATACCCACCCTTTTCCTCTTTTTTAATCTGTTTTCTGTTAGAAGGGTATGAAATTAAATATTTGGATTGTTTTTTTAATTTATTCATTTATTATCACAAGTGATAAACTGAAAGGGCAGGTGGTTCAGTATGCAGTATGTACATAGTAGAGCTAACCACTTAAATCTTAGTTTAAACCATTTGGATTGTTGTGTATTTCAGTGCTAGGTGACTGCTGTTTCCCCTAGTTTTAATATTGAGTCAGTTTTCTGAATCCATTTTAAGGGTTAGGAAGCTAATTTTGAGTTCTTTGTATCCTGAACTGCAGCATTTTTCATATATGGACTGTTGTTTTCAATTATTTTTAAAATATATTTCAGGTAGGGATTCCTTGCAACTGAAAATAGCATTCACAGTTTTACTCGTTTGGGTTTATTGGGCTGGTGTGCAAAGATAGTTGGCTAGCAAAACATAATCCATTTAGATATATTATATCAGGGTTTTAACAGTGATTTATTAATTCTGGCACTATTGCAAGGGAATAATTATTTTTCTGTAAAAAATATTTAATATGGATTGCTATGTCTCTGCTGTGCATTGTTGATTTAAAACATTTCTAACCTTGCTTGCATTTTTGAAAAAACCTGTAATTGTTTTTACACTATTTTACAAAGTATTATTCTGTTCTGTGTGTTGGAGGGGGCAAAAATTAATTCTGATATTTTCCTTATTTGCTGACTTACCCCATGTATAGCACAGCTGAGAAGGATGAAAACTGTGTAATATTGGTACACAAAATGTTGCCAGTGACAAAGTGTGCTGTAGGAAGCTGTCCAGGACATTTGATAATTGTGACAGGAGACACATCTGTTAAATAGATGAAAGATACAGATGGAAATACATACCTCAGCTAAATCTAAATGTGATAATTAATAAATGTGATAATAAGTGTTCAACATATTGATTATTTGTAAGAATTATAAAAATTGCTTTAAAGGTTAGTTGCTTATCAGTGTATCAACTAATGAAGTTTTAAGGTTGGGGGGAGGGAATACAGTACAAGGAATAGTTTAAAATACTTGTTTACTGTGTTATGAATTGCTGCAACCATAACTTATGGGATTTTCCCTGAGGTGCTTGGAAAGTTTTTAGTGTGCTGTTATTACACACTCTTGTGTATGTTGTATTGATTTCCCTGCACTCCAGCTCCTAGAGTAAAGTGGAAGAGGGTGAAAATTCAGGGAGCTTTTTGACTGTGTTAATTCAATTCAGATATGAAATTTCCTCTGCTAGAATTCTGTTTTATTCAAGGCTTAGTTAATTCAGCATCTAATATCTTGACTCAAAAAAAATATATATTAACAGCTTGTTTATTGATTTATAGTATTCAACTGCATGACAGAAGAAAAATGGATGAGAAGGTGATCCCCTCCTTCACATAGCATAAGCCCAAATCTGCCTGAACCTAAGATGCTTACTCTCTGTTACTGTGACTTGGTTTGATGTGGAAGAGAGGGAGGGTGGTGGAATGGGAAGCTGGCAGCCCAATTGTAATTTTTGGTGGTGTTGCAAGCTGTCTGTCTCTGTCTATACAAAACCTGAGCTTTTCAGAAATGCCCCATTTAGGTCAAAGCCCAGGAAAAACAGCAGGTAGTACTGGCACTGGTGTAGAGAAGGTTAATCCTGACTTTTAAAATGCTTTTCTGATTTGAAGACTATAAACACATTTTGTGACACTTTTATGTTCAGAGTGAGTGCCCTAGTTTTGTATCTCTTGTTTGCCAGTAATAAAATGCAAAACATCTTGGGTTTTTGCTTGGGTGCTGGAATCAAGTATGTGATGTTACTGTATCTGAATTTGGAGTTGCTGATGACATTATTAGATCAAATGAAGAGCAGGAAAATATTTTTCCATGCTGTGGCAGGAGAATCCAACACACCTGAGCCTTTAAAATAGAGTGGTTTGAAGGTCTAAGGGATCCAGGTGGGAAGGGGGAAGAGGAGTGTCTGTGGAGAAAGCAAAGAGATGTCAGTTCATGAAGCCTGCTGGAGACCCTGGTGGGCTGTCAGATCTGTCAAGAGAGACCCTGAGGAGTTCTTGTTCTGTGACAGACGGACTCTGGTAAAATAGTTTCATGAATGAAGACTTTTTTTTTATTTTATCCAGAAGATATATAAATGCTTGCTTTGCTCTTATTTCTTACTGTTTAAATTTTTCTTTGGACCTAATTTATTAAAAACTTTGGCTGTCTTTTAAGGGGTATCAGTGTCAACAAATTTCAGGCTCATCCTAAGTCTGAAAAGACACAGGCCTCATTCTTATACCTAAATCAATGTCTGTACAAGAGCATCTTGAAAGGACAGTGGAAAAACAATCAACTTTCATATAAATTGACAGAAATAACACTAAAATTTCTAATGCCTACTTGTCTGTTAAACATCATTATATTGTTAATGCCAGAAGATAGTATTTTGGAAGGGGAGGAACAATCTGACATTGAGTGGCAAAAGGAGAAGGTTATCGGGTTTTATTTTAGTTGTGTTGATACTTGTTCAGGTATTCGAGTTATTTGTTGAAAACACTAAAGAAAAACAAGTAAAACTGACAGTGCAACCCCAGTGGTGTGTTTTTCTGACCAGAAGCTGCAGGAGCATTTTAAATGGGCAAGAGGATTAGGTTTCAGAGAGGTGTCTTTATGTTTGGCCTCTGACTCTAATTCAAGTTCTCCTTGGGGAATCTTCAGTGACTTTCAGCAAGGCACTGGTCTTTAAGAAAAGATTGTATCATTGTCTTTTGCAGTCAAGCATGACTGCATTTCTTGAGGTGTTTATACAGGCAGAAGGCATAACCTTCTTTCTCCCTGTGTTGGCATTCTTTTCCTGTTTTGTTTCCTTTTTCTCTGCAGCTGATAACATGAAATAACTGTTATTTTTTAATTCAGACTAATGTGTGTATACATAGTCTTTATTTTGAGTGATGAGCAAAGTGAATTAGTAAATATGTTTGCAGATAAAGTTTATTGCCCTTTAACCTATTGTATTTATCTCTAATTTTTTTGCATCTTTCGATTACAAAATGCAATCAAAATTTTGAGCTGTGAAGAGAGAATCTGCAAGGGCAAGATAGCTCACTGTATAAATTTATGACGTTATGCTTGTTAGAATTTTGTACTTGCTTTGAGATTTAACTTTGAAGCTTTGTTTTTACCTTTTTGCCTCCTCTGATACTTTAGAGATAGAACAGATAGTATGGTTTACTGTCTGCACACCAATGTAAAAAAATACATGCATTTGGAAGTAGCAGTACAGAAACACAAAAATAGTTTTGGGGGATGTAGACCAGCAGTCACCAAAATTCTTTGTGCAGTGGTGACAAAATGACAAAAAAGCAGGGTCAGTGCTAGGAGGAAAGATGTGATTTTGTGAGTATGACCAATATTGATAACTGAATACACATCTGGTGTCCATGCTTTCAACACACAGATGCAGATTTGGGAGCACTGGAGAAAAGTGCTACAAAGAGAGTCATATCTTAAGATGTAGTCTTAAAAAAGGTGGCTTAAAGATCCCAGTCATATATGTCTATCAGAGAGAAGGAGGTAATTATACAGTATTTGTATAGAAGAATAATACTACAGGTACAAAACACCTCTTTCCTCTCAGGAGGTAAGCTGTGAGAACCTCAAATGGCTGCATGCTGAGGTCGGGCTCATTTAGATTAGAAGTAAGGCACAATTATTTGTCTTTAACGGTAGAGCTATTAATCATTGGAACAAATTACTGAGAAAAGTGGTGGGAACAGACAATTGCCATAAATTATAACTCCCTGAGGAATTACCACAGGATTCAGTTATTGGTTTCACCAAAGAGGCATATTATGGAACCCAAATACATTAGCTGAAGGAAATTGAACTCAAGCAGTAGCACAATCCACATAAGGCTGGGATATTATCGGCCATGCGATAAGAGGGCAAAGTCATAATTGTCATCATAGCTACAGCTCCATCATTTGTTTTTACTTCATAACAGTATCATTAAAGTGATTTCTCAGCCTCTTGTCTTTTTTCAAGGAAGGTAAGGAAATGAAAGTTGTTGGATTTTCATACTCAGACGGAAATGAGGATAACACAAATTTTACAGCTTTACTTACTTTTGCAAAGAGTCAGTATCGTTTTGCTGTCAATGTAATCTGGTATATTTTGGCTTTATTAAATGTCCTTCTCAAATGCCAAATCCTGATTGTTATAATGAGGGTTGTAAAACAGCAGGTTGCATAAAACTTTGTTTCCAACTTCTATTAAAGACAAAGCTGGTTTTTTTGTGCAATATGTAATTTAAATGAATTTCTTACACATCCTCTTCCAATATTCAATATCTAGGAGGATCTATTAATTGTGTTAAAAAGAATTAAAACCAATTCAGAGTATTTTAGATCCTTTCTAAGACAGATAGCAGTTTTCCTAGCAAGCTCTTCAGTCACGGCCTGATCGAAATAGCTAAGCAAGAATGAGGATTCAGAGCCAGCACCAACAAAGAAATTACCCAGACATATCAAATAAATTTACTTGAGAATTTTTGTGTCTAGAAACAAAATATGCGAATTTAAATGGAGAGCAGCTTGGGAAAAAAAAAAAAAAA
>VZTN01035809.1:53983-72040 GCA_013400515.1 Erpornis zantholeuca | reverse complement strand
ATCCTGTTCTCTTTTTCATAGACACAAAACACCTTTGGCATGCATGGAGATCATAGACCCTCCAGGTGATGTTAAGGTTGAAAATCTTTTTTGTGTTTATGTTAAACTCTGAATAGTACTTAAGGCAGCTATTTATGCATCAAATACCTAAGTCTCAAAACAAAATTAGTCTCTGTACTCTCTGCCCATTTCCTGGTAATATCCAGGGGTTTAAGTCTTGTAAAGTTGATCTGCTAGCTTGTGTTTCCAGAGATAAATATCTAAGACTTTTTCAAAGTGGCAGTTTCTTTACAGTGCCTCTGCTGTGGTGTGCTGGAAAGCATGATGAGAATTGACATATTTGATGCCTGTGATTTTCCCTCTTTGCCTGTTGAAGATTTAATACTGTTTGCCTGCTTGTTTTTCATCTGTCCCATAAGAACATTTATGCCTTTCCTATAACAATGTGCTGAAGTCTACTCTGTTCAGAAAAATTTAATATACTACCCATTTGGATTAAAAATAGAAGCAATTTCAGAAATGCATGGAGAAGGGGGGTGGGGTATGTCATTTTTGTTGGCAGCATTATGGGAAGTGTGAGGTTCCATCTCATGTTAGAATTTTATCTTGTTTGTCATATCTCTCATGATAAGTCAAAGTGAACTGAGTAGCTTCTCTGAGTCACCAGAAAATAAAAGCTCATGGGATTAGCAGGGTTTCTTTCAATCAATGGACCTTGAAGTGATGCACATTTCTAAGCAGTGTTGTTGTTCTTCTATGTCCTCCTGTGCATGAGGAGCTGTAATTATGATAAGCATGATGAATGTTTCAGACTGCAGTGCCTGGCAGCCTTCTGGAAATTCAGTTGTTTGTTTAGACCTGTGAAAGAGCCACCTGTCTTCACTGCTTTGTAAGTGGAGCAAAAAGCAAAGCAATAAGATAAAGTTGTTTTGGGCATAGAACTTTCTCCATACACCACAGCCTTGCACCATCCTCACTGTAAATGAAGATATACATTTGGTGAAGATGACCCATTGTGGCAGTGCTGCCTGGCTTTATGGAACTCAGCTATTCTAAAGCAACATCAGTGAACCGATACTATAACCCAGATAATTTGGCTACAGTAGTTACCGCTTCTCCTTTCATCGCGATACTGTTTCAAATATCTATTCCCTTGATATCTCCAAAGGTCTCAGTTTCATCTTCATCCTCGTGTTGATGAAAACCAGAGTCCTGGTCTTTCCATATGAAATCAATACATGAAAGAGATACGTAGTTGTCACTATTGGGCGGTGCCTTACCAGCATCTCGGGTGTGCTCTCAGGGGTAATGTAAAGGAAGAAGTGAAAATGTGTTCACGGAACACATCAGTAGAGTACCTCTCCTGGGTAAAGCTGGGGGAGGGGAGGGAGATCATCACTGGAGAAGGGAATAAACAAGATAATCTGCCCAGCAGATTATTGTAATTAGTGACTGAGGGCACATCATAGGATAAGGGCAGAAAGAAGTACAGGTATGTGACATCGAAAGGTTTTATATTAATGGAGTGTGGGTCAGGGAAGCACTCTGCAAAGAATGCCAAAGACTCCGAGCAAGAGGACTGGCTGGTGGGAAGGAGCAGCAGAAAGATACAGAAGATTATTTCATGAAATAGAGGAAGCAGCAGGATGGCTTGTGGAGGGAAACATTTTCAGCTAAGAAAAATGCCCATTATCTTTCACTGGATTTCTCTTTATCCAGCTGTAACATGTTCTAAGCCAGAACTCTATTTTCATCTGTGTTTGGAAGGTCTCTTGCATGCTTTTGTATGGTAGAGAAATCAGTAGATACAAGTAGGCTATTATTGCCTACAGAATAACAGTCTGTGTTTGAAATAATACCTCATTTTTCTGTCTGTAAAGATTGTTCCACCAAAATCTTAAGATTTTTGTACCTGTAAAAAGCCCATGTGAGTTTTATCTCAAGTTGACTAAATCTCCAGCAGTGAGAGAATATTTCTTTGAGTTTATTATTTAGTCATCCCTGCTTTAATGATGAGTTATTTCTCTTACAGTTGGTGTTTGCAAACAGGAGATGCTCCAGAAGAAGAATGCTGTTTTGGTGGATGGGGTCATCCTAAATGGTCCAATAATGGACTCAAAAGCAGGAGAGAAGTTTGTGGAAGAGGCCTGTAAGATTATAATGGAAGAAGTTGTCCAGAAAGCAGATGATGTAACAGAAAAGGTAAAGCCATAGAGTGTTGTTGAGAATTTGCAGTGAAGATAAGGAACAATAAATCAGTCTTGTAAAAGCTGTATTTTATTGCACTCTAAGTAGCCTGAAAATTGCTTCTAGTCTGTGCCTGGCTCCAAAATACAAAGACAGCCTTACAAATTAATAAAGAATATATGATAAAACCTTCCAATAACATAATTAGCATACATATCTGCCAGAAAATGATGGTGGTTTTTTTTAATCTCGGAATACAAAGGTCATTTTCTTTGAGATCACAAATGGCTGTAGTGTTTTTTATCTTTAGGGTGGGGTTGAGTTATTTGCTCCTCAGGAGCACTGGTGTTGGAGAAAGAAGAAAGTAGATGTGATACCACCGTGAAAGGACAACACTATGAGATTGCTGTGGGTTCTGCAGAACCTGCTTAAGAGGCTATATGAGAAGAGGTCCTGAAAATAAATCGTGCTGGTCTTTGGGCAGGTCCTGCTTGCTCCCACCCTCCGATAGAACGGCACCTGAAAATGCCGTGATTACAAATCCTTAGCTAAGGACGGAATTGGAGCTGCAGGCCTCTTTCTTTTCTGCTTTTCAGCTTTTCCCACTCTAATGTTTATGGCTGAGCATTGCTCAAGGTATGATAAAGCCAACATCCCATGAGGCCAGTTTACTGGATATATTTTCTGGTAGCATGCTGCCCTGCCATGGGAAGTTTTGTGAAAGCAGTGCTGAACGGGGTGATTACCTTGTACCTCTCTAACCTTTCGCTCCTGGCTAACCTGTTCACTGATGGTGTCTGCCCTGCTCCCCATCACTAGGTCTGTGAATGGCAAGCCCCCGAAACACTTAAGCAGATTCTTGACCTGGAAATGAGGGACACTGGAGAATGCCATCAGAAGATCCTGCAGCTCTGCCGTGATGTTATCAAATACAGCGTCAAAACCAGTAGGAACGGGATTTTAAGCACTGTTGTTCTGCAGGCTAACTTAGAAAGACAGGATAATGTTTACAAAGCTCTGTCACCTTTCAGGGAACTGGGAGTGCGAATGTTTGTTTTCCTCCTGCCTGTACAAGTATGCAAACAGTTGTTTGATGGAATTCTGGTCACCATAGGTTTGACTAAAACATGTAATAATGGCAAACTAATCAAAAAGTAATGAATGTAATGCCATTAGCATTAATACTAGATTCTGTCATTTTGAAGCCTTGGGAAAGTCACCAAGACAAATGATATAACAGTCTAGCAAAATAGGCAGGAGAAGGACCTTAGTGTGTGATTTCCTGCTGTCTGAGTGATGAGATTTGGAGCCACCATCATTGCCTCATATGTTCTTAGTGATGATTACCCTCCATTTATTATTGTTCCATTTGAGCAATAGTCTTGTAGGGTGTTAATTTGCTGATAGGCAGTAAGTCCTGTTCCAGACACCATGAGAAGAGAGCCTGCAGTGTTTCAGAGACAGTACGCCACAGCTCTGCAGGATTAGTTCTCTACAGCTAACCTTTCTGCTGCATGTGCAGGGTAATTCAATCTTGGTGAAAAGGGATGAACAACATCTGTTCAGGAAATAGCACTGTGAATCAGCAGCTCAGGATTTCAGATGTTGTATGGCTTAGGTGGTATTTTGGTAAATAAGAAAGACACTTGATATAGTTAGTTGAGCATTTCCAGGCTGTATTGCCTGCTAAAATCACTGTTCCTGCAGAGAAAAATTGTAAAATTATTTTGAGAGGGAACTTGTGCCTTTGAAAACCATAGAAGAGTAGTGATATGGATCTGCAGGGGGAGTGTGCTAATAATATGCAGATATAATTACTGAGTTACTGGAAGATGTTCTGTTTATCTTACTTTGGCAAATTGCCTTTAGATTATAATTTGTCACACTATGTCACCTTAGAAAGGATGTCATATATAAAAATATGCTGTGCAAATAGTCTTTAAATATAGTCATTTAGTGAAGCTCCAGATATAATATTAAGTGGAGCCATAGTGTTTACCTGGTTTTGCATGTAAAAATGCTGTGCTATGGATTGAAATTTAGGTGGTGATCCCTCTGTTGAACTGTGTCATTTTTATAGGCAGCAATAGTATAGAATTTTGTCAAAATTAGTTATATCTCAGTGTTCCAAAGCAGGCAAACAAATTCTCTTAATTTCTCATTCATTTTAAGTGTGCAGCAAAATTTTCCAAGCTGTTAGACTGCCTGCCTCTCTCTGTGTTGAGACTTGGGTGGGAGAAAAGGCACAGCTGCCTGGGATCAGCAGGTTCCTGTATTCTACTGCTTAATTTGGCTGAGCATCTATTGTGGCCTCTCAAAACCACTGTTTAAAGCCACTATTATACTCAATTGTTAATCCCTTTTTTTTTTTTTTTGATTTATAAAACTTTTGAACAACTCACATTCATTCTGCACACCACTTGCATTTCTCAAGCCATGTTTTGAGGTTTGGAAATGCTTATTAAATTTACTTTCAAAGGAATGTCTAACTTAAGGAAAGGACAGTAAATCCAGGGAATATTGAGAGAATGGAGTGAGTTGTGGTTTGCAATGATCACCATTCAACTGGGATGGACTGTAATGTATTCTCATTTCTGGTATATCCTGTCACTTGCTTTTCATCTATATTTTCAGATCATCCAAGGTTTTTCAATCAGCTGTATGCTGGAATAGATTATTACTCGTTAGTGGCTCGTTTCATTACAGAAGCACTGAACCCCAGTGTGTAAGTGTGGTTCTTTGTCCTCTTGATGGTGAATTAGCATGCTTTTCAGAATAACACCATTTTTTGCTTCCTTGCTTCTAATTCTGTTTTCAATGCTACAGAAGAAGTAGGAAAAGTGCAAGACTTTGGGAGAGAAAACAGGCCTATTCAGATTGGCTGAAGATGGGGTTTAATACAAGAGAGTTTTTTTTTTCAATGCTGTTAAACCTAGACTTTTGTTTTACTTAGTACATAAGAATGAGTTAGGCTTAACTTAGTTGTTCATTCCTTTGGGGCATTCTACTCTACAACACAGAGTTGAATGCAAATGATTACCTGTCTACTGTTTACTTGCAAATGTAAAGATGAAATTTAAGCATGTGACCTATATTAAGAGCAAACTCTGGTGCATTACTTTGAGAGTGGAAGTGTCAATGAGATGCTGCCAGATACTAAGCAATTGCTCTACTGGATCAGATCCATAATGTTTTCAGTTTTGAGCCCTACTGCTGGTGGTGATCAGCTGCTGATAGATTAGAGAAAGGTACAAGAAGCCTTTATTTAGTTTTACCAATACTCTGTGCCATGAGTTCTGTAGTTTTAATAACAATTATCATGCTGTTATTTCTCTTTAGATACACATATGAAGTATCCCCTGTGTTTCTGTTGGTGGAAGAAGCAGTCATCAAGAAAATGATTGAATTTGTAGGCTGGGAAGAAGGTGATGGTATATTTAATCCAGGTAGGAACAGTTCAGACCTCAAGATGAGTCATTATATACTGCCTAATACCATTAATTCTGTGAATATTGGAGTTTATTTATTTAATCTAGGCTTACTGTATGTGTTTCTAATAATAATTCAGTGATTCTGACCAGTGAATAAATGAAAACAGTTCTACATTAAATACAGTTACATGGAAATTAATGGTTTTTAGCTGATGCCCTTCCTGACCATATTAACAATACCAACAGCCTCATTGGAATGAGTCAGCTGACACACAGGGAGCTGATTTATGTGCTAGACACCGACCCACAGGGCCTGAGGGCATAGATAGGTGTGTCCTGCCTATGAACTGTGGGAGTAAGAGTTCACGTGATCTTAACTCCTTTGAATTTTCATAATTTTATTAAATGTTATGATAAGGCCAAACTGATATTTCTTAAGTTGCTTGATAAGCTATGTTTTTCAAATGTTCTGTAAGGCAGTGTTCCAACCCACTGCATTGAAATAATGAAGCATAATGGTGGTATTTCACAGATTGTTCAGATAACAAATAATTAGGCTAGATGTGAAGCTTTTAAATCTATTTTGGAGGTGAAAAGAGAAATTAAGTGAGTACATGAGTTTGAACTCCCCCTCTAAAACTGAAACAAAGTCAGTAATTCTAGCCTACACTAGAGTGGTAGAAAAATAAATAAGCTAAAATTCCCTATTTTTTTAATATATTAATGGTATGGATTTTTTTTTTCTTTTATGGATTTTTTTTTCTTTCCACATCAAGTTTAATGTGTATTTTTGGTAGAAGCCTTACTTTTACAGAAGAATTTCTGGCTTAAAACTTAGTAATCTAATGAGAGACGATAAAATAATTGTCCTTGTTTTGGTTCTACTTTTATGTAAGGGTTTTTCTTACTGCTTTGGTTTTGTTCTTTTAGGTGAACGAAACCTGACCCGAGTGAATAAATCTTGTCCAGATCTTACCTTGCAGATATTTCAGTTTACACTCACTGTGCTTGTTTTTGGTTTGGTTTGGTTTGGTTTGGTTTTTGTTTTTTTTCTTTTCCCCCAAAGATCTTTTTCTCCCATGGTTCTCTGAGGCCTGGTTGCCCAAGAGATCTCCGAGGCTCTGAGCTTGGTGCAGGCAGCTGAGCTTGCACTGCTTTGGTGTAGAGGGGAAGGTACTGTGGCAGGGTGTTCCCTGTCGGGAAGAACTGCTTGGGCACAGCTCTTATCCCTCAGGAGATATCCCCAAAGAGCATCCAAACAGGCTCTGTTTCCATGCCTGCTGCAGAGCCCAAGGTTCATTTTATGTAGGTAGCCTTCAGGGGAGGAAATGAACTGTGATGGATGCATCACTAAGATACCTGCAGGGTTTACTTTTCTCGTAATAGGTCAAGCACTCAGATGCAGGAAAGGTACACACACTGTGACTAACACAATATTTGTATGTCTCTTTCTGCAGGTGGCTCTGTTTCTAATATGTATGCTATGAACTTAGCAAGATACAAATTTTGTCCTGAGATAAAGGAGAAAGGGCTTTCAGGTCTGCCAAGACTAGTTTTGTTCGCTTCGGAAGAGGTAAAACTGAAACAAAGAAAATCTTTTTGAACTTTATTTTTCAATAGCTGCAAGATTACATCATTTGCATATCTGATGGGGCACTGGTACAATAATTCTGACATCAGTATATGATGTGGAATATTGGACCTAAGTGGAGAAGTCTGATGGTAAATTTCCCTGCTGAAAATTTCTTGCTTTCAGAAAACAAACACAGATGTTCCTGCTTTGAAAACTGCTGATGTAAGAATAGGTTGTACAAGGGGCAAACCTGAAGCAGAATGCATGTGCTTTATTGTGGAGGTCTGCAGCATTTGATTTCCCACAACATAAAGTCTAGAAGGGACTGTAGGTAGGTTTTGGATGCAAAGGCTTTTTTCTGCATGTTTAATTTGTACTAAACTGGGTACTTGTGGGCCTGTGAGATGGCTCTCTGCATCTCCCACTCTGCTCTGTGTCTGAATACAGATTGGTTGTGGTACAGAGTCAAACCCGCCATATGCCTCTCAGAAAAAATGCTGGACCTTTAGACATTTTTTCTTTAAATAATTGAAAATATGTGGATAGTTTTTAAAATTTTTGAATAATATCAGTCCAAAATGCCTGTGGGAAATTGAGTTATGTTCATACATTTATTCTGCAGGTAGATTTTTGGAGGCTTTTTTCTCTTCCTCGTCCCTTCAATTTTAAGAGTTTATAATTTGATTAGGGAAGAGTTATTATTAATTCTGACTTTACTGTATAAAGGCCCCAGTGAAAGCCTGTACAGAACCTTGTTGTATTAGAAAATACAGAGTTATGAGAATAATCTTAGCTCAGACGTTCATGCTCCAAATGGTTTGCAGTGTAAATACATGAGAGGCTTATTTTGAAGAAGCCAGAGGGATGAAAACATTGTATAAGTTTTCCAAGATAGCACAGGTCTTTTGGGACAGAGCCCACATGTCCTAAATAAAGGTGGTTTATTTATCCCACCCAAAATATACTTTGTTGCTTGTTTTCTTTTCTTTTCTTTTTTTCTTTTTTTTTTTTTCTCTGAAAAGTGTGTATATGAAATGACACGCTGGTTCATACTTAATCCATGATGTACATCTTCAAAATAGTTAAGGAGGGAAAAATGGGTTTGAAGCAAGTTCCATGAGTGCTTTTGAAGTGAAGCCCACTAAACTTTTACAATGAAGTAACATTTTATTTCATTGCATGGTTTAATTTCAACATATTTCTTACTCTGAAATAAGCAAAAATTTAATTTTGTGTCAAAAGAAATTTTAATTGGCTGCCAGAATAATTTTTTTTTTATGTCTTTGCTTCATCAGGAAGACCAAAACCATAAAACATAGATCTGATCAAGAAAACTAAATTGGTAAATTATTTGTAAGGCCATGCTTTTGATCTCTAATATTTTGTTGGATTCACTCAACTGTGTAGTCCTTAGTACTCAATAATAATTTACTGTAAAACTGATTCTTTTAATAGCTAGATAATGTGACTGTTTTCTAAGATCACTAGTGTTTATCCACTGTTATGAGGGAGGAAAAGGGCATATTCATTTATACTTATTTTAGATTCACCTGTACTGGGTCCAAGGTACATGACCTTTTGGAAACCTTTGTTCAGATATGCCATATTGAGAATATGTGTAATCAGTATTCCACACTTGAGATAAGTACAGAAGTGCTGGTGTCTTACAATCTTAGTTTTTCATTATTGTTTTTATTTTGAGTCTTACTTGACATTTTTCACCTTTGAATCACAGAACTGAGGAAGCATTTAGGTTGGGAAAGACCTCTAAGACCAGAAATTCAGCCTTTGATTACCACCTTATCAACAAGACGGTGGCACTAAATGCCATGTCTGGTTGTTTCTTGAGCACCTCCAGGGATGGTGACTTCACCACCTCCCTGGGCAAACTTCCGGTGCTTAATCTTTCTTGTGACTAAATTCTTATTGTCCAACTTGAACCTCCCCTGGCACAGCTTGAGGCTATGTCCTCTCATCCTGTTGCTGGTTGCCTGGGAGAACAGCCCAGCCCCAACCTGGCTACATCCTCCTTTCAGGCAGCTGTAGAGAGTGATAAGGTCCCCTCTGAGCTTCCTTTTCTCCAGGCTAAACAGTCCCAGCTCCCTCACCCACTCCTCGTAGGACTCACGGTCTAGACCCTTCACCAGCTTCATTGCCCTTCTCTGGACCCACTCCAGCCCCTCAATGTCTTTCTTCTAGTGAGGGACCCAAAACTGAACACAGGATTTGAGATGTGCCCTCACCAGTGCTGAGCACAGAGGGACAATCTCTGCCCTGGTCCTGCTGGCCACACTATTGCTGATACAGGCCAGGATGCCATTGGCCTTCTTGGGCACCTGGGCACACGCTGGCTCATGTTCAGCTGCTCTCAGCCAACACCCCTGGGTCTTTATCTACTCAGCCACTTTCCAGCACCTCCTCCCCATGCCTGTAGTGCTGCCTGGGGTTGTTGTGACCCAAGTGCAGAACTCAGCACTGTGACTTGTTGAACATCATGCTCTTGGCCATGTCCATCAATTCAGCCTGTTCAGCTTCCTCTGCAAAGCCTTCCTACCCTCCAGCAGATCAATCTTCCATCCAGCTCGTTGTCATCTGTCAGTTTCCTGAGGGTACACTTGATCCACTCTCCAAACATCTTTTGGTTTTGTTGGGGTTTTTTGTTGGTTTTGTTTTAACTGAAGAGGTACCTGGAGAAGCAAATTGTCAAAGAAAACCTCCCAACAAAACAAACAAAAACTAGGACAAAACTTGGAGAAGTTAACAACCTGGGTTTATCTTCATCGTGAATCAGGGAACAGCATTGGCATGGAGAGTCCATGAGGCTATAATGAACCAAGGATTGATAAGGAGTCAAAAGACATGACTGCTCAGGGGCCTTGTGTCATTTTAGGGCTTGGCTGCAGCGCTGTGCTGAAATAAAATTATTTTTGCCTTGATTTTTTAATTTCTTAAGTTTCAGTTTGGCACTTGTCAGGTTGAAAGATTTGCCCTGCTGCAGAGCAGGGGAATGCACAGACTTTCAGTGACTTAACTTGGTGTGATCCGGGGCTATGTATTTTTTGTATGTTCTTAGATAACATAAAGATGTATATTTAATGCATGGCCCACCCAAGATCCTCACATATTCTGTTTGGCCTTCAGGAATAAAAAGGCTCCTTGTTCCTGCAAGTAAAATGCTTAGATATTTAAAACTGTGATGATACCCAGTGAACACTGTTTATGCTGCTATTTTGTGGTATTTTTGCTGGACCATAACAGAGTGATTCCTCTAGAGACAGTAGCAGTAGAAGAGTAATTGTCATATCCCACTTTCTTGAGGCATGATTCGTGGCTCCTTAGAGGATGAATATGGTTCTAGTTATAGATATCAGCCCACTTTTTAATCACTTTTTGTTATTTGACTTCCATCTAAACTTTTTTCTGGCACGAGTATGTACTCCATTGATCTGAAAGGTAGAAATCTGCTGAATTTGAGGTAGCTAAGGGTAGAAGAGGATGTGTAAACAGTTTAAATGTACGTGCTGATATGAGCAGTTTTTTTTAGATGCAATGAAACTAAATTCCTCCCCAGTGCAACTTGATCATGAAAGTAATAAAGTGAGAGAACACAACATTAACTCATCTTGTTGTCCCCTGTTGAAATTACAGCGGACAAAAATGAGTAATAAAACAATCTCATAATAATGTAATTGCTTTATGCAATCATGTTTCTAGGAAACTTTTTAATATCAAGAAAATACAAATTTATCTTATGTTTTAATGAGCACAGGTGGAAAGTACCTTGTCTTTGCAAACAGTATCAGGAAATGAAAACCACGTCTAGATATAGGCAAAATAGTACAGTAGCATTATCTTTTGTGCTCTGATGTTCCAATCTGATCTTGTGCTCAAAGGTAGTAATTTCTTATGGCAAATGGCTACAGATTTAATAATTTGTCCAAACAAATTAAACTGTGGAAGACATGGCAGGGGTAAGCTGAACTCATAGTATTTAAAATAATACTTTTAATCTGGATCTTTCTTTCTCCTTTTTTGGAAAGGGAACTATGAAAAGCGAATTAATTTACATTCTTGTGACTGGAGATGCTATAAGATCTTTGGTATATTTTTTCTTAAAATTATGCAATACAATTTAGCATAATGGCTTCTAGTAGTGATAGTGGTGGGAGGGCGGAAGAAATTCTTAAATGTTTTCAATCAATATAACTGAAAAACCTCTTTTTATCAAAGGATGCATATTACAAATCTATGTAGTATTATGAGTCTTGTTCTTTTTCTGTGCTACTGGAAGATGGAATTTTCCAAGAAGTACAGAGGTACTTCTGGAGGAAAAAGAATGTATCTTACAGCCTGTTTGTTTTTGTATTCCCTTTGTTCTTCTCTTTTCCTCTGCTTTCTGGTATAACCTCTCAGGTACTCAAGCCTTTTTTATCTTTCTTCAAGTGTCTCATGCCATTGTTTATAAAAAAATATATGATTTACTGGTTGTTTGCTTACTAGTATACTGAATTTGTAGGTCTACCGCTGTCTCAGTTTGGAGCAATGTGATTATTCTTGGTGACTCATACCTTTCATTTAAAAGTAATGGCTAGAAATCAGTGACAGAGGCAACTTGTATTTTAAGCGATTCACTAGTCAGTCAAAAACATCTCCAAACTTTACTGAACAACACACAGCCACTTACAGTCATTATTACCTTTATTGATGTAATTTGATGTGATGTAATGTAAGACTAATTATCCACCTATGTATGTTATTATTCTTGTAACAGTCTAAATGACTGAGCTCTAAAGGCCTTGCGGATGTGTCATGTTGTAAATTAATCTTTCTTAAAACTGCTCAATAGTATCAGGCAGTGTCTTTGTACGCCTTTGTTGAAAAAGTGGGTGATGGCGGGGGAAACCTCTTTGTCAAAAAGAAAAAGAGCCCTTTGAGATCATCCATCTCATCAAAATAAGTGTGACAGGCTTTAATACCCTAAATATATTCGTGCCCACACATTAAAATGTTGTACATTTTTCATAATTATGTTCTGCAGTCACTGCATTTGTGTGAACTCTCAGGAAGAAAATGGAATTAATTAACCACCTGGCTTCACCTCCTGTATGAAAAGTAACAATTCTAGACATCTTTGCGTTTGCTGGAGTATGTGTTATTTTAACCCTTCAGGAATAATGCATCAAAGAAACAATTTTATTTTTGTGAGAAGGGCAGTGATAATCCAAGGGTTGGATGGTCTTGGCTCTGAGGAGAACTGTCTAGTCCCTTGGGATATGGTGTACTCCCAAAAATGGCTCCACTGCTGTGAGTGGGTAGTTTTGACATCTAAATATCTCCAGGTTGAGAAGGTTACTGTATCTTGCATTCCCAGGCTAATCTTGAAGGTTAATTAAGCAGAGATCAGTGTTGTCTTGTTCTGGAATAAGACAAAGTGTTCTTGTGCTGAAATAACAGTATCCACAGTAGAGCAGGTCCTTATAAAGATGAATGCTGGAAATATGGTTAGATAAACTATTTGTTCAACAGAAAAAAGCTTATAAAAAGTATGGAGTGGTCTGTAGGCTTGATTAGCATTCTCACCTTAGTCATTTGCCACATTCTGATAAAGTAAACACCCATTTCTAAACTCCTCTTTTACACTCACTTCACAAGCTTCATAGACTGATGCCCTTTATTCAGTGCAAAGTAAGAAGTGGGCTGCATGTGTCTGTATACTCATTCAGAGATGTCTCTGTGATGAGACCTAGCTAAAATTCTTTGCTAAAATAGTAACTTAATTTCCTGAAAAACGCAGCCTGGTCCGCACTGGAACCTTTTGCAAAATCCACATTAAAGTCTGAAGATGTGCTGAGTCCTGTGTAAAGTCTGCTTGCTTTAGTAACAGCTTCTAAGGTTCACATTCATGTGAACTGTCTTCACCCTACCATAACTTTCAGATCCTTTAGCAGAGGAAGGATGTTGAAAGCCTTGCAAATCCCCATTGGATCACATTTTAAGCTTTTGCAGATCTTGGAGCTTGAGGTCCTTGATCCTGTGAAGATGGGTTGCTGAATTTGGCCATGGGTCAGTTTAGCAGTTTCCTGTCTCTGACAGTGGCCATCATCTGAGGATTAGAGCAAGCATGCAGAAGAATTACAATCATAAAGTGGTAGAGGCTTCAAATGTATCATAAGATACATCCTAACTAAGGGCCCAATTCCCGAGGAGTAGTGCTGTTGGACTTTCAGACCTAATCCATTGCTTCCAGGCTGTTGAGTTAAATAGCCTTTAGACCCTTTTCCTCATGCATTTCCTAACTCTTACACTCATTGATACTTTTGACTCATTTCTATTAAAACATTTTGAAAAAAAGTAATAATTCTTCCCTGATGACATTTCAAAGCTTCTAGTTTTCATTCTAATGCAGAACCAGCTTTAAGAAAAATGGCATGGAATAGAACTTCTCCTTTTTTTTCTTAACCCTGAATTTTAAACATTATGCACATATTTTTGTCTTTTTCCCCCCAGTGTTAAGTATGTGTTATTGTTAAGTACAATTATGGACTTTGTGATATGTACCTTATCAGTTTGCTTTTTGTATTAGAATATGTTGTCATGGCTGTTAGGTGCTGTTGAATTAATTTTAGTGTCACTGTTCCCTATGTTAAGGAATTTATTTCTCTTGTTTTAATTGCCTGTACTTTTTTTTTTCTTTTTTTTTGTGCTTCTCTCATTTACAGTGCCATTACTCCATGAAGAAGGCAGCCTCCTTCCTGGGTATTGGTACAGAGAATGTGTACTTCATCAAAACAGATGAAAGGTAAGAAAGCAAAAGCTGTGGCTGTGATATCTGAGCCTTTTAAAAATGCAGTAGTGCTGTACATAACTAACCTATTTGAATGTAACTGAAAAAGTTTTAAATCTGTGTCCCTTAGAGGTAAGATGATACCTGAGGAACTGGAGAAACAAGTCCAGCGGGCCAGGAAAGAGGTGAGAGGGGGAGAGAGAGTGTGAAGGAGAGAGGAGTGTATGCAGACTGTGTGCTTGTGTCTGAGTGAAAGGAAGGAAAACTAAGAGTGACCAAAATCTTAAAAATAGGGCAGATAACGTAACAATGTCTTTCTTACAGGTGCAATCTGTTTGCCACAAACTTGTGGAACAAGCCAAGGCTTAGGGGTTCTACCTCCTTAGGAGGGAGGAAAATTCCACAGGGTGTTTGCTGCTAATGAAAGTCCCGAGTACAATGCTGCTCTGAAGTATTTAGCACATTTCTTATAGGATTTCTTTTGCCCTTGATCCTTTTCTAAATGGATGCAGTATGTTTTCCTAAAATGGTTTTTTAGTTAATTATAGCTATTAATTAGTTAATTTTTTAGTTAATTACAGCAGCTATTGCTCTATTGCCTCTGCAGTGGCCAAGAACTGTAACATGTGGCTTAGTCTCTAAAACTATCTTACAAGCTTCAAATGCTAAATTTCATCCTTTCTATTATTGTAGCCAGAGTGAAGAGAAGTGCCTCTTTTCTCCTAGGGACTTTGCCAAATAGAAAGCCAAAGGCAAGCATTTGGAAAGGCACTCATGTGTGTATTTGGACAACATTAACACACATTCCCACAATCTGTAAGACAGTGCTTACCTATAGTCAACATAATTTGTTTTAGAGATCTTAAAGGACTAAATGTGACTTCCAAGAGGATCTTCTTTTGGCTTGGTTAGCTCATCTTATTTCTCACTTCCAGTTTGTGCATCTGAGCAGTAGAATTCAGAGCTCAGCCCTTAGTCCATGATCAGTGAATACAAAGCAACTAGTGCAATGTCCATGGCATGGATGATATCTTCCATGGAATCTTATCTTGGGAAATCTACCTTTGTGGCTGATAGAAAAGCCAAGGCAGTCCTGTCCTGTCCTGCACTGGCATGGCCACAACAGCTTTCAGTAAGTTCTGATTTAGGTACATTTTCTGCCAAACAACCATCTCTTATTTGAGTTTCATGCTGGATAGCAGAGCTGTTGATGCGTGGGGCACCTAATAACCTAGCAAACTCTCTTGTTTGCCTCCTTCTGTACTTTGCATTACCCCAGGATGACAACCTGTACTTTACTCATTTGAGCAAACTAGGGGGGAAGAAAAAAGGACTGAAATAAAACAGAGCAAAATGAAGCAGGCTTGCAGGAGAATCAACTCTGCTTTTGCAAAAAACAGTATTCTTGTTTGTTCATGTAACAGTACATGTAATGGTCATTGAAAGAAATCATCTGGCATTTACAATTTTTTAAAAAAGGTCAACCTCAGTATGGAACTCTGCAATTTAAAAGCAAATGGTCTATATTAAAATGCTCTGCTTACAGGAAAACATGATTTCACTTGCATTTTAATGGAAGTTACAAGTGTGTTGGAAGGTTTTCATTTCATCAGAGCTTCAGTAAGTGTGTCTGTCCTTGATAAAGTGCTACTTTACAACTTTTACAGAAGGACACTTCAGTGAATTACAGTAAATATTCCAATGACTCTAGACAACAGTGGATGTATTCACTAGTGACAGAAGCATAAAATGATCACTGAATATGAATAGCAAGAGTCTTAGTCCTCTTGTGAGAAAATTTAGGCAGGAAGATTTGTTTCACTATATTGTGAAGAATAATAAAAATTTAGTTCCCTTCTTTGTGGGAGAAGTATAATGGTAGCAATTATTGGAATTTCTAGAGATCTGAGGCTTGCCCCTGTATTCAGTTGTGCTGCCAACTGGCTGCTTGAGAACCTTTAACTCTGATGTAGCTGTGGGAGAAAATTGCTGGGAACGCTAACAGAAAATAGATGCATTGGATACATCTTTGCCTCACTTGCAAGTGTTTTGTACTTGAGCTTCAGGCTGATTTGTAAGTTTGATTGACTATTGTGGTAGCTTGTACTCAGAATAAATGACCAAGAAGTGAATTAAAGGCTGGTAAGTCTTTGTGAATGTATGGGATTAATTTAAGTTCATTCCAATGTTACAAATGGCTAAATGCTTTAGCCATTTGTAAAGAAAATTTAAAATACAGATAAATCATAATTATGTACCATTCTCACAGTCCTCTACACTGTAAAAAAGTATAAAACTGTCAGAGTGTAAATGTGAATAAATCCTGTCTGTCTGTAGATGCTTAAAGTAGCAACACTTTTTATAAAAACAAAGAGAGATCAGATT
This sequence comes from Erpornis zantholeuca, assembly GCA_013400515.1. Lineage (NCBI taxonomy): Eukaryota > Metazoa > Chordata > Aves > Passeriformes > Timaliidae > Erpornis > Erpornis zantholeuca. The sequence continues at coordinate 55,680 of VZTN01035809.1, read as the reverse complement.
TCAGCTAGGTAAAGATAGGTGGAAGACTGATGTGGAGTTTGATTTTTCAGGTGATGTCTGATTTCACTAAAGCTACATTGAGTTACCTCTGTAGACACACTTAGGTCATCTGAGAGATTTAATTCACTGCGAATGAACTCCAGTGATCCCAGCTTGTACAATTTAATAACAACTTTAGCAGCTCCTCAGTAACTGCATTGTCATTCTCCAGGCCAGATGCTGAACCATGCAGAGCAGCCCTTCCAGCATGCATTTACCAGCAAGTGAGGCTGCACAGTCATTGCTAGGGCAAACACCCTCAATTTCAGGGAGTTGTGTCCAGGCTTCACCAATTATTTTCATTGCTGCAGTTTCTGCTCCTAAGTAGACACTGACACAGATCTGCCAGGGTGTGTGAGCTGTTCTGCTCTCAGCTGAAGGGAAAGCAGAGATCAGTGGCTGACAGTGGCTGGCTGAGACTGCAACCTGACAGAGGTTTTCCTTATCCCGCCTGCCTGCCCTTAACATTCAAATTTCCAGTGGTCTCTCTCCTAACACTCAGTTACCATCTACAGCCCTTCTTCTTTCCTAGACAGGAGTGGGAGCAAGGGAATAGTGCTGAGCTGCAGGTCATGACTGTCCCTGTCATGCCAATGTGGCTGGAGGCAAATCACATTCCCTAGCTGAAGTTTCCTCTTCACCAGGCAGAGAAAAGGGGGTGTTGTAGAGACAGTGCAGGTGGAAACCCTGGAGGGAGGAACCCTTTCCTTGCATGGGTAGTATGCTGGCTGAGTTAGTAGCTTTATTTTATCAGTCAGAATGACAGCAAATATGGCAATGAAATGTGGAAGACTGAGAAATGAAAATCAGTGTGTAAAGAGAGATGTCAAATATCTGGTATGTTTTGATTTTGACAAAACTAGCATCTGTCAAAACAATCTGAAGCTGCAGAAGTTTGCCCTGGGATGGTGTTAACTAGGAATGGAAAACGTCTTTTTTTAAATGAAAAAAAAAAAAAAAGAAGGAGATTCAGCACTATTAAATGCAGTACCTTCTGCTGGGAGACTAAAATGTAGATTGTCACATCTTTGCCCTACATTCCTAGGTCTTTTTATACTTTAGCTCTGCAACTATACAAGGAGGAAATGAGTAGTGCAAATGATAATTTTTTTTTTTTTAATCCTATTGCAGGGGTCAGCACCATTTCTTGTCTGTGCTACAGCAGGCACAACCGTGCTGGGAGCATTTGATCCTCTGGATAAAATTGCTGATATCTGTGAAAAGCATGGCCTCTGGCTTCATGTTGATGTGAGTTTGTATACTGTGTGGTTTTGTTTAGCACTGCTTTTTTATAATTGCCATTTTACATTGACTGTTGATATTTCTTTTTAGAAGTTGGGCTCTAAAACAATTTTTTTTTCTTTGTATAGGGACTAGAAATACATTCTGATTTGACTGTGTTACATATGCTGCAAAACAGCAAATAAATTGATTCTGACAAGCAGCTAAAGCCATTTTGTTATTGTCAGGTTATATTTCAAAATTATTTTAGAATCAATTTCTTCTTCTTGCTACCTCCTAAAAATGCTTTGAGAGTGATTATATACAAACGTAACTTTAGATTCCCCCCATGTTCTGCTGGGGAACAGACACATTAGAATTGTGTTGTGAGGTTCTTACACATTAAAATGAAGGTATGTTTCTGGCTCAACCAGTCA
>VZTN01035809.1:457-53945 GCA_013400515.1 Erpornis zantholeuca | reverse complement strand
TCATAAATTATTCTGTTTCATGTTTACAGATTTGAATTTCCTCTATATCTCCTTACATTTTCCTAAACTGTTCAGAATTTTTTTTTTAATTTCTTTGTAATTTTAGGTTTGGATGTTAAAATCCATTCATGAATCTTTTTGGAGTAATCATTGTGCCTTTTTATTACTTGAAGGAGTTAGCTGTAAATATATTTTTCTAAAAATAGGCCACTTCAAATTTTCTAAAATTGCATTCTCTTTATAATTGCAATGCCACAAATCCAGAGTAGCTAGATTAAAAGTCATGGAGCAATAGGAGAATCTGGAGCAATGCTTATGGATATTTCCAAACCTGCTCTAAATTTCCAAAGTGTTTGTTTAATGTTGAGTATCTAAAGAAAGATCACATAGGCAGTGATGCATGTTTGAAATAAATGTCTCTCAGAGATTAATAAATAAAGTCACTGTACGTGTGAGTCAAAAGAGTTTTCTTATTGTCTTGGAGACAAAAATGCAGAATTTAGGCCTAATATTTATTAGGCCAAGCCTCCTTGCAGTGGTGTGCTGCTGAGAAGGACTCATCAGATTTTTGGAAGTGCAGCACTCTTCCATGAGTTACATGTTAGTAACTCTCTTGTGTGTCTGTGTATAGCTGGTGGAAAGAGGGATGTACTTGGAATCTGTATTGGACCTTAGGTGAGTCAAATAGATGTGGCTGGAGCCATCTCCAGTGGCTGTAGGAGAACAGTGAGTGGTGTCCCTGTAGCTGAACTAAAATACAGAGGGAATAAGTCTGGGCCATATTCGGAACCATAGCCAGTTGATAGTGTTTTGAAAAGAACTAACTTTCTTCTTCTGATTTTGCCTCATGTTAAACTAAGGTAAAAATAATATAAGGAATATCTTTAACTTGATTTTCTGTTTTGAAATGACTATAGTTGTCAGATGTCGATGGTTTCCCAGTAGAAGGACAAATGTCCAGTAATACATGGGGTGTACAGTCTGGAAGACCAATTGTTTTCTTAAGATTCATCTTATGAGCCTCTCAGTGGTTCCCAGAAGTTCTATCAGTATTTTTTCTATCTTTCACTCTCTATGAGGGGCTGAGTGTTCATTTCTCTTTTTTTTTTTGTTAAAAGTTTCTAGCTGTATCTATAAGAGAACAGGATATGGGGAAAGACTGAAAGCTTTCCACAGAAGTGACATCAGGCACACATTTATGTACAAGTGAGCTATGGTAAAATGAGCAGACTGTGATTCTAAGTGTGACATTTTTTTCTCTCACGCCACCCCTAGAAATAGTTTTACTGAAATTTTATGTGAGCAGGTACAATGAGACTGGGTCTCTGCTATTCAGAAAGCCTGTAAGAAACACAGAGAAAAGTTGAATTTTTTTTTTTAAGCAAGCATACCTCCTAGCACTATAGGCAGTAATGTAATATTTTTGAAATCTTTGAGAATCTACAGTCCTCTGAAAGGTCTGCTTCTTGTAGAATGATTTACACATTACACAGTCTGAATTACAACAAATGAGCACTGCTGTTGAGGCCTGCTGTAACTTTGAAGGAAAAAAGATACAGTACCATTAAAACCAAGAGTAAAACCAGGTAAAGTTCTGTCTAATTTAGGACTTTTCATGTATCATTGATAGACATCAGGATTATCTACTCTAAGTGCTCTCATTGGCTGTTACTAAGAATATCTTATATGAGTGTCAGTGGTGTTGTTTCCAGATTTACACCAGTTCATCTCATTTCAGAATATTTTCTGATCCCAAAAATTGATGTGTTTGCCTTAGGGAGACACTTTTCATTAAATATGAAATGATAAAGCTTGTGATTCTTAGGAAGAGCAAAAGGGAGAATGTCAACATAAATTCAGTAAGCTTCAGGAAGACAAATTTCAATAAAGTCAGAAATAGTAGATAAGCTCTCATATGAAGACAAACCGGAGAGGAAAAGTGAGTTAAGGAAAGTGTTTTAGGAAGATAATACCAGTAGTCCAAACTGTCCTAGCAGTCAAGCTGTTCAGTCAAGCCTAAGAGAGAGACTATACCAAGCTTATTGTGTTCACATTACAGCACTCCAGTTACTTACTGCATTCCAAACTGCATCTGTGATGCCTTTCTTGATAACTTCTTTTGTATCATCAATATGCACTCCAGCATTTATGTATGTCATGTATTGTCCTCACGTAGCTTTAAATGCTATGTATGAGTGTTTCTTCCCTGATGGTCCTGCCTTTGACTACTTTTTTTCTCTTATTATTAGGCCAGTAGAGAAAATCAGGTTTGACCTATTAGCCCATGCTTAGGTAATTAGCTTAATCACGAAGTGAACACTGCGATTCCCATCATTCAGCTGTAAGTGATTGTTGCATATGAAACACAGTAATTTTCTGTACCTTGTTACCAATTACATTGTGTGGGACACAGGTTGGTAATAGTCCTGCTTTGACCTACCCTGCATTGCTCTCAGCTGGATTTGTCTTAAACAAAATGTGTCAGCCTAGTTTGATAAATCTTCCCTCCTTCTGTAGTCTTCTGGATGGAGGAGTAGCAGTCAGCTTTACTGTGCCTTTGCAATTTCTCATCAAAATGCCAGAGAAACGTGCCAAGCTGCAGCTCTGGTAGTGAGTGAAAACCTGGCTGGAAACCATACCCACAGAGTGCTTCACTGAAAAGGGAAGAAAAAATTGAGCAGGATTCCACAAAGGTCTATCCTAGGGTAGAAATTATCTGGTATTTTCATTAAATAACTTGGATGAAAAAGAACATGCTGACAAATTTGAAAATGACATAAGACTTCTGAAAAAGGGAGTGGGAGGACAGGATTAGAAATCAAAGGGATTTTGACAATTTGGAGAAAAAAGAGGAAAAACTAGGCTACAGTTCAAAAAAGATAGAATTCTAAGCTGCAATAATCAAGTGCTCAAACACAGGCTGGGGATTGTTGGCTAGAAAGCAGATCTTTACTGTAAAGCCCAGATCTTTTTCTAGTTCAAAAATCAGTGATATTTTCAAGTAGAGTTAAATATCTTTCAGAATTGTATAAAGGAGGTACATAAAATTATTCTTTCTTTCTGCTTCATATGCCATCAGCTTTATCTAGATTGTGTGTGAATAAAAAGATGCAGTTCAAGATGGCCCTACAGGAGAAAGATTAGAAAATGGGAAAGCAATGGAGATAAACAGAGTCATATCTGGAAATTATGACCAATGAGGAAAGATGGAAAGCACTGATGTTATTTAAACTAGAAAGGACAAATAGACAGTACTTAATAGTCTACAGAAGCTTTAAAAGGTGCTGCTAAAAGAAAAAAGGACTAATCTGTTTCCCTGACCACTGGAGGTGTGACAAGAGGTAACATTATTTAGGACTGACACTTTAAATTAAAAACATGTTATTCCCATTACACGCAGATTAAGTGGAGAAGTTGTGCAGCCTCCATCATTAGAGAGGCCTTTAAAACCAGACAAAGCCACTGATTCTGTCTTCTTAAATGCCTTCTCATTCGTGGTGTTTTGTTTTATGTTTTGATTGTTTTTGTGGTTTTGTTTTGTTTTGTTTTGTTTTTTTTTCAGTTGGGAAGATTGTTTGTTTATTTTGTTTTGTTGGTTTTGTTTTGCCAGTCCTGGATCCCTAAGCGCTTGCTCTTTGAATTGGATAAAGAAACAAGGATCACAAATTCATCTTGTATTACTGTAGCTCAAGGAGAGTAATATCATTTCTCTCACCTAGATCTCCAGTAGCAGTGTTTAAAACAAAGGCAGAAAGTAGGACCAGTAGTGCTGTGGAAGCAGCAATTGCTGGTCTCTCTCTGCATTTTATTTTTCACTTAATTACAGGTGTAATTGATTTGTTGGTTAATCACCTCTAGAAAAGGTGTGGTTGAGAGAAATGAGAGGAGTATGGCTAATCTTGCCTTTGGGGGTGTCACACTGTTGAGATGACCTCTTAAATGCCTTTCTAGTCCTGTTTTTCAGAAACAGTGTGAAAATGTCAACTTTTTCAAATACAGAAATCTCTGGATGCAAATTTTGTAAAAATTTAGTATGTTTTAATGGGCTGTTTATAAATCCTGAAAATCAGAGTATAACTTAGTGACTGTTTTAAATTTGTTGAGTCATAGAATGAGAAGAGTAAAATTTGTCTCTGAATAGGAAGTTCAGTTTGATTGTCATCCCATAATGTGGCAAATTTGGACTAGCTGGAGAAACAGTTACAAGTCATGGTTCTGCAGGATTACCACGAAGTTTGAGGCAAAAAACTTTCCTACCCTGAGTCCCACCTGTAGATTGAGCAGCAGCCCTTGTCACAGCAAGGATGTTGTGAAAATGACAATGTAAAATATGATGTGATCCACTAATGTGTGGCATTAATGAGAATGACTTTTTAAGACAAGTTAATAACCTTTCATTTCCCTTGTGAGCCTTTGCCATTCCTGTCTCCCAGAGATAGCAGATATTATTCCTAATGTATGGCCTGTGAAGCTAATACTGATGATAAATTCATATATCAGCTATCACATGTTTGTATTTCAAGGAAAGAAAAAAAGAACAAAAACCCAACAAGCATATATTCTTTATGTTTAGCTCAGGAATCTTTACATCAGCGATTTTATTTTTCTTTGCCTTTTTTTTTTTCATTTTAATAAGCTGAGTCCAGATGTTTTGTGAACTGATGTCTTCTGTGTGTCTCAGAAGAGCCTTGCTTGCTCCACAGGTAGTTTGCCTAAGTGCATTCTGCCTGCATGAATATTAAAAATAATTTTATTTATTTATTTAGCTGTAATTTCTCAAATGCACTGTGTAACTTGACTAATGTTTGCATGATCTCTTCACCTTTCCACTGTGGATAAATGCTGTTGTTTGGGAGCTAAAGTTTCACAGCATCTAATGATCCTTGCAGAATTCATAAAAAAGAATCACATTCCCTGATTCAAGTTGATCAGAAATTAAACTTGTGTAATAAAAACTTGTTGTCTGGGTTCTTTCTATAGTCCCTGGAGAGACACATCTGCAAAGGGTGTCACCCAGTGATGGGTGTCTAGAGCAGATGGAACTAAATAAGGAGTTTCACTGCAGAGAAGGCCTAAGTGACTCTCAGAACACATTTAGTTCTTAGATGACCTAAGGGGGTCTTAAGTTATTTTAACGTCAGTTGGGCTGCTGATAACAAAAATGCTGCTATTGCCCACTGACAGACCTTGCTTTTCATACCTGTGCAAAATCTGAGCCTGGACTTTGCAATTGGCAGAGATTATCACTGTCTAGCCTTTCCCTCTGAATTTCTCAGACAGGAATTGGCTAGCAGGATGTGGGGATGTGCAAAGCAGAACTTTCTGCTGTCACTGCTTAGGTTAAGGCTGGGAGAAAGCAATGGTATGTTTGGTATGAAGAATGAGTCTGGTAATGCAAGTTATTAAATTTCAGTTCATTCCCCTGCTTACACAGAAGGGCCACTCTGGTTTGTGGCTCATGCAGTGGCACAGACCACCACCTCCTCTATTTCAGATACAGCCCCAGGCTGCCATCTTTATTTCAGGAGAGGAAACTAAAGGCAAGACTGAGCCCACTGACCATGTGGGCTAAAAACTAAGTTTTAAATGAGATAAGACATCTTTAGAAATTACTTGTTGAAATATTCTCAAAACAACCTTTAAAAATAATATTTTCTTGGCTCTATAAATGTTCCAACAGGCTTCTTGGGGTGGCTCAGCATTGGTATCAAGGAAGCATCGCAGACTTCTTCATGGTATCCATAGGTAAGGCAATTTAGTTAATAGGCTCACTTACCAGGGCCTGAGGTGGAAGTTCTGTGGCCTGTTGGCTTCCCTAAGTGCTGCATGAAGAGATTTCTGAATCTGTGGTGGGGGTGGGTATACAGGAAATCTGATTTGTCTGCTTGGATTTTGTTTGGTCTTTTTTGATTCTTAAGTATCCATGATTACAGAGGCAATTTTCACCTCCCTTTCTCCATTTATGATTTTTGCAGGGCTGACTCTGTTGCCTGGAATCCCCATAAAATGCTGTTGGCAGGAATCCAGTGCTGTGCTCTTCTGGTGAAAGACAACTCTGTAAGTCCTCCTGACATTTTTTTTTTTTTTTGTAATCTAATAGGCTGTCATTTCTGTAATATGAAAGTGGAAATAATTAGAAAACAGCTGAAAGTCAGTTTTACTATACTGCACTACAAAGGCTGAATTATACTATTTTGAATTTCACCACTTAATCGATTAATAAAGGGTGAATAAGAGCAGGGTGAAAACGATCCAAGTGGTCAAATTTTGCAGCTGGTGCCCTTGCTAGTTAACTTCTGTACATGACTTGCATTCAGAATGGAGTATTTTGTCACCTGGGCCTGGCACACTCTAACACCAAGCTCATCAAAGCCCTCGGAATAGCTGTCATCCACCGGGACTGCAGCACTGCTGCGTCTGTCTAAAGCGGGCAGAGCTCATCCTCACGTCCCCTTGTACAGGAGCACCACAGTGGGAGAGGGATAGGAGTCACAGCACATGCAGGTAAAGGTGCTGAGCCTTCTTTCCTCACTCTACCAGTTCTTCCTCATCAGCAGGGTGATTTAGACTTCCCAAAAGCCACGACTAATTTAAAGGCATAGTAAGCAAACAACAGAGCTCTGATCTCAAGATGACTCTGCAATGTAGCAAAAATCCTTCTTGCATCTTTGTGGCATTCTTTTATCTTAAAAAATAAACCAGTAAGAGGTTAATTATTTCAAGCTTCATTTCAAACTCAGACCTGCTAAAACTTATGCCCGCTGTCCACCATTAGGGGTGAGTTTTACCTCATACTCCATAGCTTATAAAAGACTGAATATCACAAAAATATGGACCCCTAAGGTTTGCATCACTATCTTGTGGCCATGGTTGTTAAATTACTTTTATCAATCTCTGTCAAAAAAACCTGATATTTTATTTTCAGCTGCTGGGGTTACCTATCTGTGTAATTTGTTACTAACTTCTGTTAGTAAGAACTGATGTTGGACCAAAGAGCATAGTTGCTGATCAGAAGTCTCCTGGAGCTGGTTGCTCTAGGTCAGGGGTGAGACATGGCAGGAGAGCAAGGAGAAGCGTGCCACCTCATTTCCTTAGACTAGAGTCTGTCTAAGGGATTAAAGAGTATTAGATTTCCAGGTTACCATCCATCACTTTATATTTATTCCAAGCTGAAAAACAAACAGAATGAAGCTATTGACTAAGATTAATTTGGTGTCTTAATTGCAGGCTTGGGAAGATTTCAGTGCTGTATTTTTAACTAATTAGGCCCAGTACATGGGTATGGCCCCAGGTAATGATTAGGCTACTTGGACTGAATAGCGGAAATTTCTCAGGAAGAAAGAGGGAAGAAATGAAGAGGATTGAAATGTTCTACCTGCTCTAGCATTTAGGGTCACTTTATGAGCACTGTTTGCAACTTCTGGGCTCTGGAAGCCTTTTTGTATTCCCATTTTGTGCAGTGTTAGAGCGATCCTATTCCACTTCTAAACCACAGCTAGGCAATGTTGTGCTGGAAATACTTGAAGAGGTGAATCCTAGGTCTTTGAGGGGTGAAAACAAAAGTATTATGGATCATAGCATCAGATCCCATTGTACAGTGAGACATTCTGGACAGAAGAAGATTTCCCTGCATGGGGAAGAAAGATTGTTTTGCTCTGTGTCTAATTCCTGGAAAATTGGCTCTTACTTGTTCTGTGTATGTGCCAGTGAAGTCTTTGTATGCAAACAGTCACATACAGATTTGACTACTTTCTTATTAACTAGCTGGAATATAAATCTTTAAGAAAAAAAAGATCAAATGCATATTTAAGACACTTTGACAGAAAAAGTGTAGCTTCACTTTGATCCTCTCCCTTCCAGAACAGGCAGCTGAATCCAGTTTCCCATTAAAAATGCTATTTTTGCACCATAAGAGAAGGGAAGACTACATGTATCATTTTCTCACTTGGGAGCTTGTTCTACTACTCCTAAAGCACATAAATACCTATGGCTAGGATGGAGCACACATTTATATGCAAACGTGATTCCTTCACAGTGTGGTTAGGATGCATCAGTGGGAACTGGATGCTGAGGTGTGAGCTGGAAGAGTCTGGCACACATTGCTCTGCTAGTGCATGTTCAAGGAACCTCAGGTAGATTCTGAAGTGCTGAATTCTGCAAGGAATCAAAGCAGCAAAATGCTAATCACAAATGTTAAGTCCCATTTATGAATTGCCTTATCTCCCTTTGAAAGACTGATTAAGGAAGTTTTGTTAGCCTGTTTTCCCATTTGCTTTGAGGTCTATTTGAAAATCGTGGAATACTTCAGAATTAGGCTTAGTTGATTATAAATGAGCAAGTTAATCCCCTTCAGTTTTTCTTTTCCTCTTTTATAATTTCTGTATGAAAAATAATCTTTAGAAGATGTCATCACATTTCAGTTGTACTGGTAACACTGTAATTTCCCATTAAAAAAAGTAATAGTGGCTTTCTTATTGGTTTGGGTTTTTCTTTTGCCACATTGCTTCAGTGGGGTTTAGCAGTGTTAGTATATTTAAGACATTGCAGCTGGCTTGTTAGAATGAAAAACTTTGTAATTAAATATTTTCCTGTACAGATTAAAAAAAAAATAGAAAAAATATTAACTGCAGTGAAACTCTGATAAAAGAGTATCTTCTGGCCTTAGCAAAACAAAATTTGAATATTTCCAAGGAAGGTAGAGATAGAAAAGAGAAATATGTGTTTGACTTTATTAGAAGAGAGAAGCATTTTCACCAAAGGAGAGATTGGTTAATCCTTTGTAAAAGCTCAGATCAATGACTGTAGTTCTTCAGTGCTTAAAGCACTCAAGAAGTGCTCAGCTATTCCTTTTCACTGCCATGCCCTGAGTAACTTTCATCACTTCTCCAACAAGATAGTCTTACTCAGAAAACACTGGTATGGCTGAGTCATGAGTTGCAGTGACTGCTTAAACACAAAGCTAGATGGACCAATAACCTCAAAACATTGGTGAAGTCAATTTTGGTTTTATATGTTCTTAAAATGCTAGGAATTGGTATTGGTTGTACATACTTCCTTAAAACCACAGAGCTACTCCAGTTTGTCCTTGCTGCCATCCATATCTCTATGGATATTATGTGCATATAAACAGAGAACTGCTGTTTATCAGCAGTGCCAAAGTTCTGTGACCTGGGAGAGTGAAGCACTAGGTCAGGTAATTAAGGATCAGTTCCAGGTAAAAATTCAGCAGAATTTTTACTTATTAGTTAAGAATAAAGTCTCAGTGTAGCTAATGAAATCTGTTTAGTACAGAATATAATTGATTAAGGTGATGAAGTAACCATCCACATGTAATCTCTTCCTCATCATTAGAGCTATCATAGAGATATCTACGACCCTGATTCTTTTCCAGAACAGCTGCAGGAAATGCTCTCTTCTCATTGCATTTGCTTGGGTTTAGTACAACTGAGAGCTGCTTCTCACCTCTTGAAGTGAATTGCTATAGTGGCCTTTCACACTGCACTGTTTTGACAATTTTCAAGTATGCTATTCAAAAGATTGTCTTTATTGCCTCAGATAAGGCAAATCAGGGAGATGCTTGTCTTGGGGAAAAAGATATTTTATTAATGAAATTGAAATTCACTTTTCACTAGCAAGGAAAATGGAAAGAGATCAGAAGACTTGCTGTAAGCAAGTCTGTTCAATGAGAAAAATATGTTGAATTATGAAACTGGAGTTCTTGCTTTCAGTATCAATATATTTTCATCAATTCATCAATTAATGTAGACTTCATCAAAATCAAAAGCTCTTTGAAACATCATAGTGGACTGGGGCCTTTATGAAAATAGTATTTTCATTTCTTTAACTTTAACAGACTAACTATAAGGCTGAGCACTTATATAAAAAAAGGTAGAAAGATAAAAGATGCTTAAGACAGAAACTCAGAGTTGTCAAATGGGACAGTTCTAATGAAACTTTTGTAATTCTTCTGGACAGATGGAAGTTACTGGATAGAAACTTGTTTCTACTGTGTAGAAAACTGTTGGGACTGGGAACGTTGAGTTAGAAAATAGATTTAACACGTATTTATTTCCCTTTTTTTTCTTTCCTTCTACTTTTTCATCATTTGACTAGGAAAAATGAGATTTTTTGGTCATCCTTTCCCTTTTTTCCCCTTTCTCTTCCTCCTCTACCTTTCTTCTGGAATATTTCTTTCTCACAAAGGATGATTTCTGTTTCTTTTCCTCTTTGCTCTAGTGACATGCAGGAGGATGTCACTGTACTTGCCTCTGGAGAATGATACTGTCAGTATCTCCAGCAGGATTTCATGAGCATGTTGCATTCTTAGTAAGAGAAACAGATGGAAAAGGATCATCAAACCAACATGGATTGTCACCTTCAGATTCATCAGGAGACTAGGATAGTACCNTTTTTTTTTTTTTTAATGAACTTCATTCCCAGGAATTTGAGTTCATTAGGGCCATCAAAATATTTGTTGCATTTTCAGTCTAGGGCATTTTTTTTAAAACTATGTAACTTTGCAGCTGTCCTGTGATCTTAAGTGAACTTCTCAGTCTTTTGTAATATTGCTAACCGTGTTTAGGTTTCTTGTGACAAACCATGGCTACTATTTATAGGACGACAGGCATGAGGCAAACTGCTGTTCTGTGACCTCCTCATTTGTGCTGCTGCACTGCATTCTGATCAGGCAGATCAGATAGTGCCACAATTATCAACCCTGCTGTACCCTCACTGCAGATATGCTATGCAAAACTTTAAGTCAGTAAGAGACAAAGCAGTTAGCTTAAATTTGTGGAGGTTGCTGCCTTTTTGCTTGTTGGTTTTTTGTTGGTCTGTTTTTAACACCATGTCTAGAAAACTTGTTTTTCTCCCAAAAGTAAAGGTATGAAGGTCTAAATGAACAGAGCACAATGTCTTGACAGAATGACTCCTGTTCCTTGTTTTGCAGCTGCTAGCCAGAGAAAACCAAGCTTTAAAAAAACTGTGAAGTATGGATGCCTCAGTGCTTGACTATTCTGTGGTTTCTAATGTCATACTCTTGCCTTTCTTTATTTGAGAAAATTGGAATGTAGCTGTTAGAATCTTATATGCTGCAAAACACAGCATTCAGCACTGGCTTTCCAGCTGTAGCTACCCTGTGCTGCAGCTGCACATTATCACTCTGCAAAGGAACAGCAGACACTGGCCTTTCTTTTCCCCCAAGCTGCCTTTGCACAAGGCTGAACGTGCTGCTCTGTGACTGAAGAGTTCAGACCAAGTTTGCTGTACTTTTATCAAACAAATATTATGATGGGACTGTCAAACCCTTACAGATGTTGTGGAGAAACCCTTGGTGGTGCTCTCTTTTTGTGCTCTACAAATAGGTGTGTAGGTGGGGTTTTTTATTTGCTTTGCTTTTTTGGAGGGAATTGAAAAGTCTAGAAGAGAGGCAGAGTTCTTCTGTATGTGGCAGTCCATTAATTTTTTTTTCTCTTGACATTATTATTCCATTTTATTCCCAGTCCCAAAGTCATAAGCAGGGTATTGGAATGTACATCAAGAATTGTACCTCTGTTGTGGAAATATGACACTTTGATTAAGAGTGATATCAGACACTCTGCCATTTCAAAATCAGACTTGCAGCAGATGCAGAGAAAAGGGTGAAATGTGAAATGCTTTTTTTTGTTGGTTCAAATTGAAGAATGATACTGAATTGTAAAGGATTTGTGCTCTTCTGCTTAGCACTGACAGATCTACATTTTCTGTCTCCTTGTAGGCACCTTGTAGGGCCACCCTCATCTCTGCTCTTGTAACCTGCTTTCTGCCAGCCCTTTTCTCTACTTCATAGTATTACAGAGTATATTTTGGTATTTCATTCTTCAGCCAATGGCTGGTCCTGTGTCTCTTCCTCTGCACCTATAAGAGCCACTGTGCTTTCTCTTTCCCAGCCTTGTTCTCTGCTGGAACTTGCCACACTACTCATTAATCTTTGTCTGTTTTCTGCTGCTCATCTCTGCCCAGGTTTCCCCTCAGAAGCTGTAGGCTGGAGATTGCTGAATAAAAATAGTTTTATTTAGAAATCATGATAATCATATGTGAAAGTATCTTTTCTTAAGTTTATTTTCAAATGTTATATTTGCCTGAAAGAGAAAAAAAAAAGGGTGGTACTAATCTCCTTGTGGTTTTTCTGCTCAAACAATCAGACAGACTATGCTAAATGCACAGCAACTATTTGGTGGTAAGGGCTAAACATTTATTTCTTGGGACTAAAATCTTCCCTACTTGCAACTAACCAAAGCAGGAACAGATGGAGCCATTTGTGAACATGTAGGAAGTTCCTCAGGGGTGGTTATTGATGATGGTGGTTATAATGCCAACATTGTTGGTTCAGTCCCAGTATGGGCCATTCACTTGGGTTGGACTAGGTGATCCTTATGGGTCCCTTCCAACTTAGAATATTCTGTGATTCTGTGATCTTAAGACTGTAGCAGTGGACATAGATGTCTCTGTCTTCTCTCACATCCATATATGTTTTAGGGCAACTGTTTCTGTGGTACCTACTCCCATGGTTTCTTGAGATCTGAAGATCTGCCTGCCGCTCTTCCGTGATATTATGAAGAAAATAATAAAAATTTTCCATGTTGTCAGTGCTGACTTCACTGAGTTTAGGTTCACCTGGGGTTCTTAAACCACACCATGAGCTTTGGATAGTATCTTGCATATTCAGATCTTTTTAAATAAGCAGTTGGTACAGACGGAAAAAGAAAGGCTTTGGCTTGTGAAAAGGTTTAAAAGTGCTTATCATCAATCTAAGTTTCTATTGTGTTTCCTCGTAGGGCCTCCTGAAGAAATGTTACTCTGCCGAGGCTGCGTACCTGTTCCAGCAGGACAAGTTCTATGATGTCAGCTACGACACCGGTGACAAGTCCATTCAGTGCAGCAGACGTCCAGATGCATTCAAATTCTGGCTTATGTGGAAAGCATTGGGAACAACAGGCCTTGAGGAGAGAGTAAACAGGGCACTGGCTTTGGCAAAGTACTGCCTCACGGTTTGGAACATGTCTAGTCTGTTTGAGTGGCTGAAATATCGGCACTGCTGATACTCCATATCCTGGAACAGACCCCATCGTTACATTTTCCCTCTCTTCTTTAGTTTGTGTATAATAGGAGGAACTAAAACCAATAATAATTAGTGTTATTACATTTGATACAATATTTAATGGCAGTTATTGTTTCTAGCAATAAGTGTAGATGTTGGTAAACATAGAAGTCAAAATTAGGGTATCAATCTGTATTGTGGAACATTTATGTCATCTGAACCAGACATAGAACAGATTTACCAAAACTTATTTTCGCTCAGCTGTGTGTTCTGGTGTTGGTGTTAAAGAAGATTTGATCCTATCTGCCAGAATCTGAGCTGTGTCCGGCAGGAACCAAATTTTCCTGTTCACGTCATTCCTCATGAATGAGGAAATGTAAAAACTGTTCATGGAAAACTTGTATGAGGACATTGTGTTAATATTAGGTTCTAGCAGAGGTATATGAAAGGAAAACCACAAGTTTGCTGAAGTTCTTAATGTTTACAGTATGTTCTGTTAGGGACTGAAACACCTTTTTCTTGTGATCTTCCCCATCTGTCTTCTTCAATTTCACTAAGCTTTTGGTCTTGCAGAACTGAGTTTCACAAGTGAATTCAGCAAAATTCTTGGTAAAAGGTGTTTATAAAGTGATGGCGATGTCTTGGTTTCTGGGAAGAAACTTCCATACACATGCAGTTTTCTCTTTTCTTAGAAGAAATAATTTTGAAATAAGATAATGGCCCATTAAAGAAAGTTCACTTTAAGTAAAATGTTTGTTCAGAACTTATACAAGACAAAGCACAATGAAAACTTTACTAAACTACCTACACACAGCCTTAAGTCAAATCATTGATATTGGCATTTTACTTTTTATATGAAATAACAAGTAGAAAAGAATTGAATGTTTACTTTAGTGAAAATTGAAGGCATAGTCTCACTGTAATGAAGCTACTTAGAGAAAAAAAAATACTCCTGACCTAAACCCAGAGTCTTGGATTTGAAGGGAATAAAAAGAAAGAACACAAACCAGAAAAGCTCAAAAAAGCTGTGACTTTTTTCTCTATTTTATTTTTTTTTTTAGCCACTCATTTTTTTGGCTGGTTATGTGTTTTTTAATACCTTTTGGTTAAATTGCACCTTGTTTTTGTTGTGAATCATTGTACTGTTTTTTGTCTGTTCAGAGTAAGTAATTCTTTCCACTATCAGTAGGAGAATTCAGCCTTATCAAGGTCACTGGCCAAGGTCATTTGACTGACTGTGTAGTGATTAATGACCTTTCTGGAATCGATATTTCTGTTTAACATTAGGATTCAGTTGGTAACACTTATAAAGAGGGACTGGCTTGTCTCTTCTGGTTTTTGGTTTGTTTCTCCATTAGGAAGAAATTTAATTTTTTAGACATTTACTGATGAAATAGATTCTTCACAGTGGTGGCATTGCCATCTTGAGTTTGCATGGAGGTGGGCACTGTACCAGGTTTACTAACTCCTCAGCTGTGCAGCCTTTATCCTCATTTGTTATGTTAGATGTTGCTTTGATTGCAAGGGTAGTATTTCAGTGTTTGTGAACACAGACTTGGATTAATTCTGGAGTTAGTTCACTGACTATAGAATTTAAAGGTGAGATTTCTTTTTTTTTTTTTTTTAGGGTGATTGCAGGCATGTATTTCTGATGCAGCCAACTTTGCCTATTGCCTATTCCAGTAATATCTTCTTGTTCTGGAGATGAATCACTCTTTCAGGGTATTAAATGTCCCAGGAACATTGTGATGCTATCTGTTTGGAAAGGCTTGCTTTTAAAATACCTAGAGTAGAGCATCCAGCTGATCACTTCAGATTTTTTTTTCTTATTTTCTTCCCCCCCAGTTATTTTTGATGCAGGGATATTGCTTTATAAAGTACACTAAAAAGAAAATATAAGTAAACTGCTTTTAGAATACAACCAATAGTTACTATACAAGCACCTCTGCATTTTACACTTCATCTTCTTTGGAGTTTTTCTGCCTGTTTCCTCTTCTGACACCCACTCTTAGCAGACATATGTCTACTTTCACTGCAGATCTCCACCCCTCATTTTCTGCAAGGCTTAATCATAGCAAATGACATTTCTCCATGTACTTTGGTCTTCACTAGGACTCAGGCCCTTCTAACGTACTACAACTGTGGCACAATAATAAAACTTCACTGTCAACTTGGAAAGATGCACAAAGTAAATTGCTCCACTGCCATCAAATGATCCTGGCAGGATAAATCATGGGCGATGGATTTTCTAATGGCTGCCTTCTTGGGTTATTGGCAGTGCAGTTAAGAACATGATTAACAGTGTTGTGAACCTGACCAACGTGAGGTAGCCTATGTCAGATTTTATACCCAGGTTGTATAAAATAAAGGCACTCGAGGTAAGAAGGAAAGGTATTAAGCATTGTGAAATTGCTCTAAAAATTCAAGACCTAAAATGAAAAAAAAAAGTGATTATGCATAGGTTTCTCTTTCATATTAGAGAAAAAAATAAATTGAAGGTTACTGTCACATGAATAACCTGCTGATGTTGCTGAATATTGGTTTTATGGCACAGACAAGTATCTTCTAATAAACAGGGCAGAAGCAGCAAGCTTGTTTGACATAAGATAATTAGCCTACAGATAATCACGCCTCTCTTTCAACCTAAACGACAGCGTGGGCATTAACAGCCAGACGACAAACACACGCACACAGGGGGGATCTGAATGGTCATGGCAGAAAGGACCAGAAGCTTGCCTTGCTCCAGTGAGAGGAGCACCACTCCCCGAGCTGCATGCTGTGGGCACTGGCCCTCCACCGCGGCAGTGGCTTTGCTGGGATGTGTGCTGGGAGGGAATGAGTCACGGGCACAGCGCTCGTTAATGACAAACAGCGTGACAGCTCCCCAGGCGCTGCTCTGAAAAATGTGTGCCATCCAGGGTATTGTTTATTGCTTCCCCAGCCAGCCTGCTTGTGCAGCACGTCTGCTGAGGAGAAGGCGTTGCAGAGACAGCTGTGCCGGAGGTGTCCCCGCGGGGGCAAGTCTCAGGCGTGTGGGTCGGGCCAAGGGAGGTTATTTTCACAATATTTCTCTTTCTCAACGAAAAGAATTACTAGTGTGATGACCAGTAAGGCAGCTTCAGGCAGGAAAATGCCAAATAGTGAGTGCAAGAGAAGAACAGATTTGTGCACAATCAGTAGTTTAGCTGTGTTGGGATTATTAATGTTGGACAGCAGTATCTTCATGTAGAAAACTAAAATTTTGTTGGAATGGAAAAGCAGCATGAATTTGAGGTGAATTCTTTGAAATTTTTCTTTGGGAAGGCTTTGAAGGGAGGAGAAGAAAGAGAGAAGTCCTATCTATGTCTTCTTTGCTTCAGAATTCCTGCATGATGGCAAAATTGTGGCCATGTTTCTAAAAATTCCTGTAAATTGAAGTTGCTTATATCAAAATTTTGATTCAAACCTATCTTTCCATTGAAGGCTTCTTTCATGCTTGACATGAAAATTGAAGGATTTTTCATGCTTGACAGGTGAGAAAGAAAAGAAATACATTAAAATTCCCCTTTTAATACATTGTTAGCATAGGAAGTCCAGGGATTGTTGTCCATAAGCAGTGGCTGAATGGAAAGGTGCACTGTTGTGTACTGTGTGGAATGTGGGAGTACTGGGAAAACTGTTGAGCTTGAAGTATGTCCAAATTTTTAGATTCTGGGCTAAACTAGGAGATCCTGGTGATAGTAGAATGCAAGAGGTGTCAGTGTGACCATGAAATAATGTCAGCACAGCATCAGCAGTTGAGAACAAAGGATGGAGGTATCACTTTGTAAAGAGCAACATCAGTGGAAATTTGCGTTGGGAAAGTTCACAACCTGATGCAAATGGGATCAATTTGTGCCATGTGGCTCTGCTGAAAATCTGTGCCTGAGGACAGAATCTGGGTTCTCCTCAGTGCTCCTTGGCTTGCTGTAGCCTTCTTTTGTTTCCAGGAACTGATAGCTATTGCATTTTCACAGCAGGTAGAAATGAGGTTTAACTCTGTTTTTTTTCTCAGTGTGGAAAAAAACAAAAAGGAAAAAGAAATACATGTTTAAGACCTGGTTTTTGTTGTCTGTTTGTATTGTTTTGTTCTATGCTTTAAACCCCTGATTTTTTAATTACAGATATCTAGTGGAGGAAATTAAAAAAAGAGAGGGATTTCAGCTTCTTTTGGAGGTAAGTGAAAAGGGACTTGAACTGTTGTTATTGTTAGGAAGTGTCCATTGTTTGATTTTGTTCTTTTTAGTCAATTACCAGTTTGTATTTAAAGTATATAATCTACTAAGTTTATGTCTTGCAGATCCACCACACATAACATGTGCTGTATTCCCTACCATCACTATACCTAATTTCCTGGCTTCTGGTCCCGTATTGCTTCAGTAGATGAAGGGGTGTAGATGGAGTACTCTTCTGTGAGAGTGCAGAGGCTGGCTGTAAAAAAGCAGTGCTTGGCAGACCTACAGATAAAATTGTGTGCTGGATGGAAAAAATGTTTGATCCTAAAAATGGACTTTTCGTTGTTAAAGTCCATATTTTTTTTCCCTAATTCTATTTCGACTCACATCTTCCTAAAAACTACCCAAGAGATGTGTGTTTCACTTGTCTTTACTAAATCTGTCAGCTTATTTCCTGTTTTGTGATCTTGCTTGGGGGAGAGTGAGTAAAGGGAATAGAGCTTCAGTACTGTTTTTCCACCTGTCCTCAGCTCTTTGGTTAATAAGGCTGATATATGAGGATGTGGCAAAGACATGTAATTTTTATGAAAAACTTTTGCATTGTTGGAAAGGTACTTGTGTGAAAGACAGGCTAGTATGTGGGATCAGGAGGAAGAGAGTACATGGAGGAGGATGGGAAGTGGAGTAATTGCCACCATGAGCACTCCAGGTTAGGCTAGAAAAAAAGTTGTGGAAAATATTTTATACTATTCATACAATGAACGCTTTTCTTTTTAAGTTTGAAAACTGATGATCAGTTGAAGAATTTTAGGCCAGAAGCACAGGATGGGATTTGTAAAGTGGCAGGTCTGTTAAAAGCTGTCAATTTCTTGTTATTGTAGATCTTAGCAGAGAGCCCAGATCTGCTGTAGATGTGAAAACTCATGGTAAGAGTAGGGGCTGCAGTGTAGTTCCTGTAGGAATGGGGTACCTGGATTAAAAGTGGGTTTGAAGGGAGTGCTGTAGTATGGACTATGAGAAATAAGTTGAGCTTCTTGAGTTCCATGAGTTCTTCTGAGAAGTTGAGTTGAGAAGTTGAAAGACTTAAGAAAGTTTTCAGGTGTGCGAGGGGAAAAGCCATGAGAATTTAAAAGAAAGGCATCTGTGAGGCAGCGAGGCCCAGCTATGTGAGCCCTTTCTGAAAGAAAGTGGGGCTTCAGACAGAAGGATTAGGAGGATGATCCTCTGATACATGCAGTGAGGAAAAACCTGTAATGAGAAATGCTCTATGGCCTGGAATTACCACTTGTGCTTGAGTCATCTTGAACTTTTCTGAGGTGTAATTGCTTACCTGCTTGGATAAGACCTGTGACAAGATAACCAGAAATAGAGTGTGAAGCATGGCTGGGGGCAGTTTTCTGGGATGAATGGTATTTTTAGATGATGTATTTGATGTGGGAAACTGAGATAATCAAAAAGGCAATATAGGCAATGGCAATATGGCAATGTATGCCATCTGTTTGCTCCTGCCACCTGATTTTAAATAGTTTTGCAATAAACCCTGTAACAGTGAGCTAGTGCTTGTGCTTATGGGGAAGGCGCTGCCTTTTCAGGGTTTGTGTTTATGTGTGTACTCAATGCACACTCTTTGGGGAAAGAAATGGGATTTTAAGCACTGATCTTTATTCCATTCAGCAGCAGCACATGGCAGATTTGCAGCTCAGTTCCTGCTGACAATGATATTCTTCTTGATGATTAAATTGTATTTAATGCATTCTTTGAAGTGAAGCGGAAAATGATATGAGCAGCTTGCAGTGGCCTTTCATGAAAGAACATGTCTCAGCTGGTGGGCTCTCCTCGTTCAGGAGACTGCCTGGGATTATAATAGCAGCCACATCCACAGTGGGGCAAAGAGATGGTGTGACTCAGCTACCAAGCTCCCTTTTAACAGTGTTTTTTTTTCTTTCAACTAGTACTGATGAGGATGGCATGTGGGAGAGGAGTGGGGTGTGTGAGTTCATAATCCAAATTATCATAATCCATATTATAATCTGGATACCATCTGAATGCTGTGCTGCCAATAGTGTAGGTGAAGATTGACTTAGTGATTTATGGGTCATGTTGGATGGGATCAGAAGATACATCTATTCCTCATATTATTGTTCTCTATACAGGTAAACAAAAAAAAAAAGTTCCAAATTAGCAGGAAATGTATAGGGACCTTGGACTGGCCTGCTGGGAACATTTTCTCAATCAACTATGATACAGAAACCTCATAAGCACAAAATGCCTTATTTTACAATGTATGGTGAACAGCTACTTTTGCTGGGAGTCTAGCAGCTAACTCTGCTGGGTTTAAAGGCAAAATTTCCTTGGAGAGAAGCAGAGAAGTGGAGTCTAAGTCTTTGCTCAAAAAGCCTGCTTAGATATTAGACAAGATACATTCAGGATATGTTGCACACCCTGCAAGGTGTCTTGAGATTCTTATAAAATGTGGAAATTGAGAAATTCAGCATTAACTCCAGCACTGTATAGTGTGCTCTATGATATGAAAGGAGATTGGCATTGTTCAGTAGAAAATGACTACATGTACAAAGGTTAAATGGTGAGAAAAACTGAGTTTTTGTGTTTTGTATAAAAGGCATCATTGGAAATTTCCTTTAAAAAACCCCAAAACACTAAAAGGAAAATGTATTCTTTAAAGTTGCTTTGAATATGAATTCTGTAAATTACCTTTCTTTGCCTCTGTTATACTTCTTCTAGCCAAAGTTTTTTACTGAGTAAAAAAGAGTTAAAGATGGATATAGGAAGAAGAAAATAAAAAGGAGCCCCTGGCAGCAGGAAGAGAAATGGATGATATGAAAAATTATTTCTAGTTTCAGAAAAAAGGGAAACAAAAGGTGACTTGGAGAAGGAGGCTTTAAAGAAAAGGGTATAAACTCAAAGGCTTCATGCCCCCTAAAAAGTAAAGCAGAAATCTTTGAAAAGCTATAATATATATCCCTGTCCCATTGCATTTTATAAGCAATCACTTGTTCTCTTTTTTAGCCGGAGTATGCAAACATCTGCTTTTGGTACATTCCACCAAGCTTAAGAAAAATGGAGGATGGACCAGAATTTTGGCAAAAGCTGCATCAAGTGAGTGGCATGTTACCTGAGGCTTAATGATTTCTCTGTGTGCCAGATAAGAATGTGAAATAGCCCTTGGCTTTGCTCACCATTATAACCTATCAGCAGAATGGGGATTTAAATAGATGTTGGTAAGATTTAAGTGTTCTCCTGGTTTAGACAAAGCTAATTATTTCTTTTCTTAATATAAGGGATGTAAGTATTAACAAGTATTCAGCTTGCTGTCCAAGCTGTTAGCAGCTGGCAGAACTGAGAGAAGAGGAACAGTGTTTTTGCATCTCTTGTCTAGACATATTATTCATTATCTTTTTCATATACTTAGTGCTGTCCTTGGAACTTGGCTTGCATTATCTATGATAATCTATGATAATGCAGCCAAGGAAGTGCTTAACAATGTATTTCTGATGTTAAACATAAATGACAACAGGAATACAATGTGAAGATACTGTGGGAAAAACTTCACTGATGAATGTTTTGGTAACTCTTTACCATCCTGATAGAAAATCGTGAATAACTAGGAAAAAAAGCAGCAGTAAAATTTTGAATTTACTAGCAGGGAATCATTAGTTAAGACTTAATTAAGAAGCTGCTAGACATTGCGGTATTATGTTTTACTGAATAAGTTATTCTGTGAGGAATTGAATTTAATTCAATTGAGTTGTTTGCTTATCTTTGGAAGAGCTTTGGTGTTCTGTGTTTTTTCATAGAATTTGCTACTAGAAATTTAAACTAGAACATAGATGTGTGTATAAAATGCATACTATGTAAACAAGCTTGTATTCTTTGTATACATGCTTCCTGTAACATCTGCTCTCATTTCAGCAGCTTTCACAGGAATTGCTTTGAATTTTTGCTGAAGGCTGGTGTCTTTAGGGAGAAGGATCTTCCTTAACCCCATCTGTATTTTTTTTTTAAAAGTATACTTCTGTAGTACAGACCCATGCATAGCCAGAGTGTGGATGCAAGGGCTTGGCGTGTACTGTGCTTTCACAAAGTTATGTTCCTTTTGTTTGGGGCTTCCCATCCTCTCCTTAGAGTGGATGGCTTATATACTAATGTGTGTGTATATATATATATATATATATGTGTGTGTGTATACAGAGCTTTATAACAGCTCATCTGCTCATGGAGGAGTGAGGACTTGGGAAGGAGCGTTGGGAAGGCCTAGAAGAAATAATGCTGCAACTGTCACTGTTTGATTTATGTGTGCTACAGAGGGGACTGAGGAGGGAAGGGAGGAAGCACAACAAATGGCTTTGAGCATGTATATTTGAGTGGCTTATGGAGTGTAACTTACTGGTTCTTTGCTCTGTTACTCTGTGGTGCTTCCAGTCAGGGTAGGGCCTGCCTTTATTTTATGTACCAATATAGATAGATTGATGGTGGAAATACTGATTTCCTAGCCAGCATTTGTGGAAAATAACTTGGAGGGAAAGGTGCTTGCATGCAATTTCTTCCAAGAACTGACCACTGCTGCTGATCTCAACCACTCTTTTCATGGACAAGGTGACATTTTCTTGATTCTTATATCTCCTCTGATGAAAAATTAAGAAATTCCAAATCCTCAGACATAAACTATTTCACTCTTCATTGCAAAAGCCTGAAAAAAAAAATCTAGCGTAAACCAGACCAAAGCTCTCTAGGAAGTGGCACAATTTTCTCTCCTTGAGGAAACAACAAATGATGATTGCTAGTTGTGTTATTTTAGACACTGCTGAAAAGTAGTTTGACACTACAGAAGTGAGCCTGTTTCACAGTGGAAACATGTTATTTCACCTCCCTGATTCTCTGCAGGGTTAAGTCTGGGGTTACTGTGCCTTTTGGATGCTGAGGGCCAATTTGGGGCACAACATGTATCAGTGAGTGGATGAGATGACAGCACTGGGTCAGAAAAAAAAAGACTGAGCTGACATTTTTAGCTAAGATCAATTTGTTTTAACATTTCTGATGCAACCAGCATGGTCATTATATTACATTAATCAATACAATATTGGTGGACAAGAAGGAATGCATTCTTATCGGCAAGATATAAATGATAAGAGCATTAAGGCAGGAGAGGTTATTACACGGTGCCATTGATGGACAGATGGGATTATGATAGTTTCTTGATTCCAAGCACTTCCTGAATAATTCCATCCTTTCTCAAAAATGAGCATTAAAATGCTTTCATTCACAATTTCTCTTTTCACACCACATTTTAACATCACAGTTAGTCTGTTTATCCAGAAATCAATCTTCCTTTTTGTTGACCTGCATATCTGCCAATAATTAAGGAAACATATGTCTTAAAAATCCCTAGGGCAAGTCATTGATTTTATTCAACTACTTGTTCAGCAATATTGTTCAGAATAACATGCTGTCTTCTAAGGCTAGTTATATGAGCTATAGTGCTGGTGAAAGTTGATAAATTGTTCAGATCTAAATTCCTCAGCTTTGTGAAGAATTTGCATAGTCCTATGCAAAATAACCCTGCATGTTTTCTGCTGCACTGGCTCTTCTCCAGTTTCCATGGCCCATTTTATATGGAAATGTGTCAGGACTGACTGGATGGTAGTGTGATACCTGATTGTGTTGTTAGCCTTCTTGTTGTCCTACATAGAATGTGTCCCTCCAGAAGCTTGCTTTTTTTTTTCTTTTAAATTGGGTAGGCTGGTTGTTTTAAATTCTGGAGCCTTGAACTTCAGGTGTAAAATTTGTGCTTTTCAGAGTCTCTTACATTCAAAACAGAAAGGTGATAGAAAGCATGGCCTGAAGGACTTGTAACAGCCACTAGGTGGTCATTTGATGCATCACCTGAGCAATTTAGGGAGCGAGAAAACAACATGATCGTGGGGGATGTAAAGAATGACATAAATGGTACATTCCTCTGAAATTGGGAATTCTGTGCACATCCACAGTCTGACACCACTTTGATCTTTTGGGATTAGAGCAGGAGTTGGCTGTGTAGTGAAACTAGCCCTGTAAACAGTGCAGCAAGGCTTTGGATGCAGTTAGAGGGTCCAAGATAGTCCATGCCCTGAACACTGAGCAGCCTGCTGAGAGCACAGCAGATGGCATAGCCCATAGACGATCTGGCCCTGTAAGGTGTTTTCCAGTGCCATTCTTCACAAGTGAGGAGAGATTTCTTCTTGTAGAAACCATACAAATGGACCCTCTGCGGTAACTGAGGAGGTGCGGGTAGATCCAACCAGAAGTATGCGGTGTTATTTTGTAGTAAGTGGTGTTGTTTTGTCATTGTAGGCTGGGGGCCGTTGTCTCTGACCTGGAGCTGACATAATTGTCGGGATGCAGGAGCGATGGCTTTGCTAGTGCTGTATGCGCCCCCCAGTGGGAATTTCGCTCCTTTTCCTTTGGTGGCACACCGTAGGATTCATTTTGTTTACTGCTGAGAATGGTCGGTGTGTCACAGGGTCACGGTGAGAAAAGCTGAGCTGGAGATTACAAGCCAGAAATGGGAGTGAGGGAAGGAGTAAAAGCACATAAGCAGATATCATTCCAATTTTCCTATTTTCCTATATCTGTGTATATTCTTTCCTGTAATAAGCTTCTCTTTAGAAAAGTCAGCTTTCTCAGCTTATACTGAAATGTCTGCAGATGATGTAGAATTAGCTGACATTTAGTAATACCATCTCTGGAAAGCCTCCTGGCAGCACAGAGGATGCTAGGGCACAAGGAAGAGTTTGGAGGGATAAACTTGGAACTATTCTATTGCCATCCTGATGCTAACCCAGCCAGCCATGTCTTATTCATTCTGGATCAGTTTGTAGTCTGCTGAAACTCAGACTTTAGTCTTGCAGAGTAAAAAATGACACAGAAGTAACTGTCTTTAACAGACTCCTCCTCCTCCTGCAGGAGTCTGGCCTTGCCAAAGGATCCTGGAGCATAACTGTAGGTAGAGTATTATGTAATGCATACTGCTCAGTAAAGAAGGCTAGTGGTTTATTGTTAAGTACCACTTTAGACCTCAAAATCTAGGTTCAAAAAGTGCCAGAAGGGTCCTAGTAAGTCTTTTGTGATTTAATAAATTTTGCCTGCCTCGTAGTTCTGAAAAGCATACACTGAAGTATCAGATTTTCAGTGGTTCAGTAAAGCTTTTAAGCTTTTATACACAGGTGTTAGTTTCAGTTACTCAAAATTCTAGCATCTCAGTCTCAGACTCTACTTGTGTAGTGCAGTTGGGTTTTTTGGTTTTGTTTAGTTTCCTTCCTTCCCTTTCAGGGATTTTTGGCCAAGTAATACAAAGTTCATTGGCTGTAATAGAAGGCTCAGGATGCAAAGTCATATTAAAGTAGTACTCTCCTACTAAAGCCTGTATAGCTTGGAATGCCATTTTCCCCCTCTTTTCTCACCCTTTGTAAAAGGTAACCTTATTCCATCCTTTCTCTCCTACTTAAGAGAAAAATATAGCTGCCTGTTACCTGAAGGCATATTTGTAAAATAGCCTATCATGCTGAATGGTGTTGTGATACATTTGTGTAATGAGAGATCTCATATCAAAACATAAATGTAAGGAGGTTGAAGAGGTGTTGCCTTGGCAACCCCTGAATCTTGTGATCTTTGTGGTATAAATAAAAAACTAATCAAGGACCTGATGCAGCAGTATTTATTTATTCAAAATACCTATTGATTATGGTACAAGGTTTGAATGGGAAGGGAAAACAAGACGTCCAGCTGGTTATATTAATAAAGTTTGTCCTCTCCATTGTGGAAGAACAAGAGAAAAACTACCCAAGTTATAATCCCAGTGTTAAATGCCGTGAGCGAGGTTTTTGCATAAGAAAGGTCCCAAATATGTTACTGCAGATGTATTTCTCTTGGGATTTGTATGCAAAATGTTATTTGATTTGCTGGCATCCCTGTGTACTACACTTAGAGTTTTTCTTACACTTGAACAAGAAAACAAGTAAACAATACTTTAATGTGTGAGTTTGAAGAGTAATGACAGAGACAGGTTTCTGAACTTTCTGAACTTTCTTTATGTGAGTAATTTTTGTGGTATCAAGTAGCCTACTGCCTGTAGCATCTAGCTCAGTTTGACATGAATTTCAGTGGAGGGCCACAACAAATGACAGGAAAACAAATGGTAAGATTTGCACAGAAATATATGGGATTTAGATTGGCTAAATCATTGGCTTCCATGACAAGGTGACATGCTTAGTGATGAAGGAAAGGCTGGGGATGTTGTCTATCTAGACTTCAGTAGTGCTAATCCCTTAACCTCTTTGCTTTCTCTTAAAGCACTCTTCAACTCTGTGGTGGACTTCAAGAAACAAAAATCTACAGATGGAAGGGATTGCTTAGGCAATCTTTCTTTTAGACCTTCCAGGGGAAGGTGGATTGTCATTTCAGCATAACAGATGGGAGCTCTGAAGGGGTTGTTTGGAGAAATTTGATTTGTCAGGGAAATCTTCAAGGTAACATAAGATTCAGATTCGTCCTATAAAACTTAAGGCAGTTACCCAAGGAAGCTGCTTGAGGAATTGGCAGGTTTTCCTCCATCTTTAAGACAATGAACAAGAAAAGGAGCTCCCAGATCATGACTTTGGCAACCTGCAGTTAGAAGCACTCTTGGAAAGACTTAATTATTCAGAAGGGGAACCTAGGAGGTGCCATGATCCTTGATTGGCTGTATTATTTATAAATACAAGTAAAAAGAGCCTAACACTAGATCCTCAGCATGCTGTGTGCTTTTACACTTTTGTTTCACAGGCTTCTGGAGAGAAGAGCTACAAAATCTCCTCCTGATTGAATGGACCTAGCTACATTCTCAGTATTCTGTTCAAGAGGGGCAGAAATGCAGCATGCCAGAAGAGGTGAGATCAGGAGGCCCAGTGGAGGCAGGGCAGCAGGCAAGGACCTTAGGGGAGAGAGGCACAAGAAGCACTGAAGCTACAAAATGAATAATGTGATAATAATCAGAGCTTACATTGTAGTGTGACAATTCCTCAGCAGAAGGTGATGCTCAGAAGCTTAACAACAAAGTAAGCATTAATTTTTTTAAAGTAACAACATCTCTTATTTTGCAACAAATACTGCATAATATACAGCAGCAGAAGAATAAAATTTTTGTAGTTTGGCTGCATTTAAATGACTGTAATTGTTAAGAAGAAAGGTCTCGGCTTTGATAAATGAGAAGGAGCAGTACAGTATAATATAACAGCAGAGAAAAATTATAGCAGTGTTTCAGTTCCTCATTAATGAGGGATTTGCACACTTTCCCTTTTAATATGTGTCTTTTCCCCTAGTTTTATATAACTCATCAGTACAAAAGTGACTGTAGCTGTTAATTAAACAAGGTACTTAACATGACTTTGTTTTAAATGTATCCTCCGTAGAATTGAGTCATAAGAATACAAAAATAACAAGCTTTTTAAGAAAATTGTTAATTCAAAGTAGAATGTTTTGGTTTCTGATTGTGTATCTTCTTATAACTGGAATTTATGCCTTTGTTCTCTTTTATATTTATTCTTGCATGATTACTGAAGTAGTAGGGTTAGTCTAAGGGCCTGAATCGACTGGTAAAGTCTTCATCAGGAGAAGCAGAAATCAGTGCATAAATCAATGCACTTGACCATGTCCATTTCACCTTGGCACTTGAGTGTATATTTTACATTGGTGAGATTGTACACCTGCCTAACTTTCAGCCAGATATAATGGTGGGTGATCTCACACTTGCTCGTTTTGTGGGATGTCTGGCATATCAGGTATGTGTATGGGGCTAGAACAGAGGCATATTTGTATGACTGTATTGTAACCTAAAGTAGATGTAATAAGGCAAGGCAGAGGTGTGAACTGCTTCCAGCCCATGCTTTCTGTAATAGTCCTAAGTGATATTGTAGTAACTCATTACATGGCAGTCAGATTTATTTCTGTTCTAGATTTCTACTTTGCCCCTTATCCAGGCTGACTTTTCAGGGGTGTGTAGTACCAGTTGGGCTCCAGTTAAAGGCAGTCCCATTCACAAAGAAATATTTGCATATGTTAGGTCAGTGGTACCTGTCTCAATTGATGTAAATAAGCAACAATCAATATTACAAATACATCTGGCAGCAAAACAAATCTGTTTTAAGAGCACTGTTGCACAGCTTCTAGAACTACACCTGAATTCTTGGAAGGAAAAAAAAGAGAAGAAACCCCAATGATTTTGATGCTGAATGGTTTACTAGATGAGAGTGCAGGGCAACTTTTGTCAGAGACTTAACAGCTGTGTGTGTTCAAGGCACACTGGGGACTGAGGTCTATTGATCCCTGGTGCTCAGCCTACAGCAGCGATCAAAGCTGGAGGGAGGGAGTCTGCTGCAGCTCCATATGTTGCATTCAAGCTGAACAAGGATTTCATCTTCCCCCAGCCACCTGCAGAGCAAGATTGCTCAGATCTCCAGAGATGAAGTAGGTTCCACATTAGTCATTTCTTGCTTGAAATCCTTTTAAGGATAATGGAGGGCCTGATAATTCCTCCATGTGGTAATACACATAATGGCATGAAATGAAGCTGGGGGCGATGGACAAAGTGGAGAGAAAGATAATTAAGAAATAAAATCACAAGAGACCCACAGATTAAAAGTAAAGGACCAAACCTTCCAGGGAGATGACTGCAAGGTGTGTTTTCGTCATGGTATGGAATGCTCTGTGATGATTCCTTAGCTGGCTCAGGTACAAGGAGCCACATGGCCACAGGTTAAATATGGTACTTAGTTCAGGTTGAGAAGGAACAGTTCAAATGACTGATCTTCCAGGACCAAAGCAAATCACCTGTGACAGTGATGTAGATGTACTCCTTTCTTACAGGGGAATCATGGGTTCCACTTGTCCAATATCTTAAAATGTTTGCATACTGCCTCCTTAGACTTGAGGGTCATTCTAGCTTTCAGTTCAGATATAGAAAATAACCTGTTTTCAAATCTTTACATTGTTAAAAGCTTCACACATAATAAATATTTCTGTTTATATACAGAAAGCTTGTAGAAAGTCTTATTTCATAACTGACAGGTCAACAGAGGCGGTGGGTGTTCAGTGGAACTGCATTCTCTCCTTTATTGCACAGAGTCAATTGACTAAAGGGCACTTAAGCACTGCATAAGAGCTCCTTGCTATTTACTGTGAACAAAGACAGTACTATGTAATTTGTATGGCTTTCAAATAGATACAGCCTGTTACCCAGAGCAGTAGATGCTTTGCATCCATTGTTTAGCATCTCTTAAACTGTAGAAAGACCAAGAGTGTAAAAAAACTCAATTTCTTTTCCAGAAAGGTTAATCTTTGGGGGGATTAAGTGAAAGTGGTGCAATTCATAGAAATTAAGCAAGCAGTTGGTGGCATACCTCCCAAACTTGTTCTCTCTGTGTTTGGGCAGAATTGAAAAAGCTAATCTGAAAGCTTTGTCAATTATGACATTTTTTAAAAGCAAATAATAAACTATTTTCTGACTACAGGAAACCAAAGGGAATTTATAATAAGTGTAAGAGTTTATAATTTCTCTTTTTGTTTGTTTGTTTGCATTAAGAGCACTTCAATGTCATCCTTATTTGTACCTTTCATCATTTCCCAATAGCATAACAAAAATAAGTACTTTTTACTTGGAGTCATGTTGTCACACAGAACAGTGATGCATGTTTTTCATTACTGCTATAGAAATAAACCCCCATATTTTTTAATGCAACACTGTGAAACTCTTTAGAATTGTCCATATGCAATGTTTCAATGTAAATGCAGGTGTGTTCCTATGCATACACATGTATATGAGTTTGTATTGACCTACAGGAATCATATAAAAAAAAATATTTTTGGAAAGAGAGAGGATGGAATAACATCTAGTATTCCTCAAGTAAGCCCATTGTAAAGAAACTTGTAAAAGGAATCACAGAACAGTCAGTGTTTGAAGGGAGCACTGGAGGTCTTTTCTGAGATCCCTGCTTAAGCAGGGGAGACCTAGAGCTGGTTGTCCAGGACAGTATCCAGGTAGCTTTTGAATATCTCCAAGGGTGACACACTTCATAACCTCCCTAGGCAGGTTTTTGGTCACCCTCACAAAGAAAAAGAGCATTGAGGTTCCCTACTACATAGCACTTGTTTGCCCAATCAGCATGTATTTTCTTCTGCTTAAATGGGACTAATTACACTTCCTTAGGAGTTAGAGCATCTTGGCTAATATTTTAAATGGCCTTTTGCACCTGCCTGTGAAGAGAACTGCTTTTAGCAAGACAGCAGAGTTTGAAAGCACTCAACACAGTTTGTTCTGTCTGACCCTATATACTTTGTTCTCCTAAAGCAGCACTGTGCTCCTGAATAGCTGTGCACCCCTTCCTTCTGCTCTCTTGGTGCTGTAGGCACATTAATAACCAATGATAGAAGAAGAAAAAAAAAAAAGTTCAAGTTACAGGTTGAACTCCAAACTTGTGCTTTTCTTAAAGTATCATAGATCATGTTTAATAGCCTGTGGATCAAAATGAAACCTAGTATATATCACAGGGGAACTCAATAATTGAAGCATTCTGGGAATGTCTAAGTACTGGAATGCTGATGTCCCTAGAAGCTTCATTCTGTACTATGTTTTTACCTGAATAAAAGCCATAGAATCTACTTTTTTCATAACAAATTGTAATCATGTTTTAATGCACTGACTTAAATTATTTCATCTGACATTCAGGGGAACAATGAACTCCCTTTTCTGCCCTTCCACCTTCTAATTTTCTGCAAAATGAGAAAAACAGTCCTTCAGAGACATTAGCATTTCAGGGTATCTCCAGTACGCTTGACTTGTGGCTATCTTGTCTCTGTTCTGGGTGTCTGCAGAATGGTCCCTCAGGAGCACTGAACATGTTCTCTGGGTCTGTGAAACTGATCTATCTGTCTGCCAGCTCTGAATTTACTCCTTTCATATGAGGAGCCTCAGGGGCTCTCTGAAGGATCCTAACTGGTCTCCTGGTGATGGGGAAGCAATAATTTGCAACCCTGGAGCAGCACAGGTGCTTGTGTGGGTATGGGGAGGATGTGTAATTTTGTCTCAAAAAACCAGCAAACAGAAGGGTTTTGTGGACTTGCTGCTCTGTGGTTTGCACAAGGGATAAATCATTTTCCTATTTAAATGTGGTAGAAGGAAGGTTGGCTTTTGCAGAATCCTGACAGAGGAAAAGACTTGGAATGATACCATAGGAAGCCTGACAAAATTGAGACCCTCGAACCTTTCTTGACAGAATTACTGAGCTCAGGTGCCAGGGCTGCATTGTGTGACTGTGCCAGAACTGAGCTGGTGCAGACTGTCCTGGATGATCTGGAGCCCTCGGGGTTGGGGCAGTGAGGCAGCCGTGCAGCCCAGGTCAGTCCCCTCTCACTGTGTTTAATGGTGCTCCCCGAGGACCATCAGGTTTTCCCTGCATTGTTTCACCTTGTGCCTGTAAGCTGCTCCTAGAAGAACTGCCTTCCTGCAGCTGCCCAAGCTGGGGCTCCTGTCCCTGGGAGGATTTTGCTACGCAGTCCAGAGGATCTGTTTTACAGTGGGAGTTTGAACTGAATGGGGTTGATGACTGAGGTGATTTTAGGTGAGCATTTGCAGAGAACATTTTAGGGTGCACTAGGGACTGATAAGGGAACTGCCCACCAGAGCCACTGGCTTGATACGTGATGGTTATATATATTCCTTTATGATGGTTATATATGTATTCATTAAATTCACTAATAATTGGTATTTCAATGGTGAAGGGTACATGTAGGATAACAGTAATACCTTCCCCGCCCTTTGCTCCTGTGAATCGCACTGAGAGTGAACGTAAACAGCATGGCCGAACAAAAATCATTCTTAGCAGTAGTTTAATTGTTAATGCATGATTTGTCTTGCTTTTCCACTGTGTTAAACTGCTATGTGGAACGGAAGGCACCATTTCTTAGCACCTTCTTAAGTGCTGCCTTTCCCTCTGCAAGGGTGTGGTAACAGGACCTTCTCTGAATGCTTTAGATATCTTATATAGATACTGAAATATCAGAAATTGCAGGTGGATTAAATGAGGCTATCATGAATGAATAGTGAATAGTAGTGTGATCTGTTGGTGGTGATTTTTTAAATGAACCCTTTCTACACCACTCAATAAAGTTCCTCCTGGTTACAAATCTTTCTAGTGGTATTGTGACTGTTTGGCCTTGCCAGCCCATACCTGCTGTGGTTTCTGAATGAAATAAGTGTCTTCTAGCATTCTGTGGGTTTGAGATGTTTAATAAGCAGTGAATTGATCATAGTGCAATAAGAGTGATCATGAGATGAATAGCATAGTGATTTTTTTTGGTCATTTTGTAGCGAGTTGGACAGAAGAAAAATAAAATCTTTAACTTTCACCCTTAATTAATGGACTTCTACAGCATGAATTTACTAAATATTTGATGGAAAATAAGATATTTTTTGTCTTATCAACCACAAAAGAGCTGAACATAATAAATCTTTATTTTGCCTCATAGGAAGGGCAAACTTTCACTATAGTCTAAAACGTGGGTGACAATTTCAGCTGGCTTAGCCTATGTGGGGAAGTATTTCACTGTATTTGTTATATCAGGGATACGTGGGGGACTCCCATATCAGTGTGGGAGTGGGCAATTGGGCATGTGCGGCATCTCTAAAAAAGAATTACAAACATACCTAGTTCACAAATAGGTTGATCAAAGAACTGTTGGTCTGCTTGGCCAGCTCTGTGTTTTGGGGACTCTTCTCTGGGTAGCCCAGTGACTTTTGTATAAGCACATCTTTAAGAAAGGCATCTATTCTTGACTGGAAAACATCAAGGAATGGTAAAACTACCACTTTCCTTGGCACCTCCTTTCAATAGCTAATTAGCCTTCCTATACAAAATGGTGGTGAAAAAATGCTTACCCACACTAAAATAGCCTTCTCTAATATATTTTCACCTTTTGCTCATAAGTTATTATCAAGTCAACTCATTCTTCTATTTATAAACTAAATAGATTCAGATCTTTAAGTCTTCATTAGACATTTCTGTGGCTGTCATCATCATCCTTCCCATTTTTCATTATAGTGAAAAACCCCAAGAAACATCTGAACTAGTATTGCTTTCCAGCAGCTGTGCTTGCCAGCACCTGTGTTTCCACTACTGTATGTGGAGATAAAATTGTCTCCCTAATGCCTGTGCACTTGTTTATAAAATCGTGGATCATATTATGTTTTTTCTTCTACTGTATTTCTTTGGAAGGCTTTGTTTAAAAAAAAAATCTTGTGGTTATGAATGCTGAAATGAAAAGTTTTCTTATGTTATAAACTACAAGTTTGAGAACAAAATAAATTGTCAAGGCATCTTGGGTGGTTTGGGGTTCTTTTCACATTGGCCTTTGGAAAGCAGACTGACATCCAGATAAACCAGTGGTCCTGTGATCTGGGAATATTTGTTTAAGAGCAGTCTTGACTGTTTTAAAGCATTCACATAAATGACCTAATTACAAAACTTTTTAGTCTACCTTTTGATGGAACTTCTAAAAGCTGATTTTGGCTTGGTTGTAGAGTGAAAACAATTGCAGAAAAGTCAGTTGGTTGCCAGGAAGGATTTTTGGCTTCTGACGTGTGACCTGGAAACTCATATGAATTTTGTTTTATTGTTGACTGCTACAGTCTTTTCAGAGTCACTGCTTTTGGTGTAGTCATCCATTTTGAGCTGTCTCTGGTTTTTTCCCTGCATGCACAACTTACCTCTTGACTGAGTTCGAGCAGCTCAGGTCTGTGCGATGCCTTATCTTCCTAATTTTTTTCCCCTTTGTGAGTCTCTCACTATCAGCTGTCATTTATTGACTTTCAGAAAACCAACAGTGAGGATCAGCATCAAGGTTAATCCTGGTCTCTGTGGAGCCTCACTAGCAGCAATGCTTGATGGATGCCCTGTTTTTCCTGTGTGGGGAGAGATGCTAGTTATTCAAATCTTGCTTAGTTCTACTGCATTGCTATTGTGTGGTCCTGATTTTTTTGTGCTGTTCCTGTGTGAATTGTTCCTGATATTTTTCATTTAAATGGCTTGTGTAAGGCTTTCCTGTTAATGCTCTAAGTGCAAATAAATCATGAGGAAAACTTGGAATATCAGCAAAATAATGAAGGTGGGCTGACCCAAAAAAATGGTTCTTGGCAAAGATATAAATATAATGGAACACAAAAGACTGCATTTTGAATTTGTTTCTATAAATTTTAGAATTTCTATGTATTCTTACCCTTTAACTCATTATAAATTAAATCCAGCATGAGTTTTTCTTTTTTAACTTTAGATTCATACTGACTTAAGCAACCTCATTTCACTAGGTCTATCTCCTTACCACTTCTAATACCAGTGCTTATTTTCTGAAATTTCCACAGTATCCTAAAAAATTATCCTAAAAAGTGAGCTCGTTTTAATCTTAGGTATAAGCCATCCAGGCCCATAGACCTAAAATTTATCTTCAGTAGATCTTTAACATTCCAGTAGCTACTGATGGCTTGGAAAGCTCATCAGGTTTGTGGTAGGAATCTCTCCCAGCAGAAAAAGAAATCTTAGTGAACACTTCTACCTAGCCTGCATTTTTAATTATTTAATCATGGGTAGGGCTTCAGTCATCCCTAATGTACATACTAAACGGTTTCTTCTTTCCTTAGTCCTGTCAATCAAGGTTTTCTTTTCCTTCTGATAAATTTTCTTTATGTCACATTTGTATTGATTGCTATCTGATCTGCCTCCCTCTTTCAACTTGTTAAATATTGCTTTGCTCTCTTCCCTTTGCCAATAAACTGGGATGGGCTTTTAGATAAAGCTGTCTTCTTTCTTGATTGAAGGATTGCAGCTTTTGGCCATCTAATCTCTTTTTAAAGAGCTTTAAGCCTTCATCTATCTTTTCCACCTGAAGTTTTGTGGAAATTAAGTCTTTTAAAACAGTCTTTGTGATTATGACCATCCATTTCCTTAGGCTTCAGCGAGAATAGTCAGGTTGTGATGAGTTGACAGGGGGGAGTGCTGATTTATAGACCAGTGAGTAATTTCTATGTGCCACAATATGGTTGGAAGTGAAGATGTATCATACCGGGTCTGCACCACCCCTCTGGTGAGTTGGGACAGGGTGTGCAAAACTGATTGTTGTATGAATTACAGTCTGTGGATGTGATGGGTCAGTGCGTGGTGGGGAAGGAAGGTAAGACACAGCCAGTGCTGGGAATCCACATGTCTTGGCTGCTTAACTCATGCCTCAGTTTGATCAATATAATGTAGATTTCTACAGATGTCCCATCCCTGGATTCAGGGTCAGGCTGGATGGGGCTTTGGACAGCCTGATGTAGTTGAAGGTGTCCCTGCTCATTGCAGGCTTGTTGGACTAGGTGACCTTGAAAGGTCAACCCAGAATATTCTGTGTAGCATTTGTGCTTGTGAATCAGGCTGTTTTTCACACTAGCTCTGTTAATCAACACTTGCTGTGAGGCAGTTGTGTTGACCTGGAGGACTCGCTGCCGAAGTGCTCTGCTGGAAGTGGCTAGGGATGGTGGTTAGGACCTGGCTGGAGGACCTGCCCTGGATGCCCCGCTCTGGATCCCAAGGATGGGAATGCTGCTGTGTCTGTAGCTGTGCCGGGGCCCAGGGGTCGGGTCCAGCCGGCTGGAGAGCTACACGTGCCCTCGGGGGTCACCTCTGGAGCACGGCTTTTCCAGGAGGGTTTTAAGCCGCAGGTAGTAGTAGAGCCAGGTGACCATCGGGGGGCACCAGAACGACAGTAATGTGTTGGAGTTGCTAATTAGTGTTCAGGCTGTTAATGTCCCTTTGGTGCAGTCACGGAAAAAATGCCCGTGTTTGAGGGGGGCAAGAAATTTCTTCCGGTTCTTAAATCAACAAAATTTCCTCATTAATACTGCAAACTCTGTTTTGAAGGCACGAGCTTTTAAAGAATAAAGTATAGCAAGCACGAGTTATCCCCCACTTTTCTGGCAACAGTAGCTTTTCCTTTCTTTTCTTTACTTTTTTTTTTTTTTTTTTCAATCCTTTATATAAAAATATGTACTGATTTGCATGGTTTAGACTAAAAAGGTTACCTTGAATAAGATATATTGAATAATTATCACTGAGAGATCAGTGTATAATAAAATATGAAACTTGTCAGTATTTTACAGTTCTTCCTAGGCATTTGAGTATCCTATATAGAGTCTGAAAACAGTAATATTTGATGACTTAGTATACATTTTTAACAGTGGTTGAGTGCTGTTCTTTGTTTGTTTTTTCCCTGACAGTTCAGCTGATGGTCTATAGGGATACCTATAGATATTATTTCTGGCTTGTTGCTGTGTGAGGTTATTAGCATGGGTAGATATTGTATAACAGTGACTATAGACTACTGGTAAGTCATAGTGTTGAGGCATCTTTGACTGCTCCTTCACCTGGCCTCATAAGAAAACAGGGGGAAAGAAGCATTTTTTCCCTTATAAAGGAGGCTGTTCTACTGTCTACAGGCAAAGGCCATAGATAAGTGTCTCCTGAAACTCCTGCTAATCTTTGATGAAAATTCACAGTGTTAATATTTAATATTGAAGCTATGGACCTGTTTCGGTAAAGACATATTTTCTGTTTTGTTTTGGTCTTTTTGTGTAAGTTCCTGAGGGTGAAGATATTGAGTTTCTGTGGATGGAGCCATGGTGTGATTTCTGAAAAGCAAGTCTGTTATTCAAGCACTGGCCTTGGCTGGCCAGTGCTGTTGAAAAGCGTAGTCCAAGCTGTCCTGAGTCATCTGCAATGGTTAAAACATAAAGCTGCCAAGGACTTCCACCCACAGTGGTACTCAGGGTCTTCTGTCCAGTTTTCCAGCTGATTTAGTGGCCTTGAAGTCCCCATTGCATGGATAAATGTTGAAGCACAATCAGAACGTGGGCTTTAGTTATAACAATAAACACAATTAATTTTTGTAAGTGAAGAATTTTGCAAACAGTATTTCTGACTATCTTGACAAAACCAGAAAAAAGTGAAATGAATGTAGCATTTAGACATGTGGAGGAGACTTGATGAAAGCACTCCTTGCTTGAAATCGTGTTTCTGTTTCTCACTAAGTAACTTGGACTGAAAAATACACTATTTCCCTATGCAGGTCTTGCCTTCTTTATATCCCTAGACCATCATAGTCACAGGCTACTAGAAAACAGAATTTTCATGAAACATCTGACTTTCATCAGGCAGCTAGGGGCATCTGGAAATTCCTGCTTTTTCAAGTTCACTAAGCCTATTTGAGGTCTTCTAGAAATGATGAAAAGAACTGTTAATCCTACTGCTGCTTAACTTTAAATCAGTAAGTCACTCCTTAAACCTGTGCAGTTCTTTACTTCATGCACTAGATGGTGATCAAAAGCAGCCCAAGTTGTGTTCTCTCTTCTGCTTCCCAAAATCGCAGCTGACAGTGTAAAATTAAAGCACAAGCCTGACAGTTTTTCCTGCCAAGCTTTTAAATTCTTCTTGCTGTCCATGAATGATTAATCAATTCAGTACAATCATCTTAGAGATTAAGTTAGAGGTGCTTCTAAATTCATATATCCTGTTGTAACTGTGATTTTCTTAAAATCAGTTATTTGGTAAAAGCGTAGGAAGTGCTTCTGTCTGATCGTAAAACATTCATCAAATATTCCATAACTTCAAGCTGGGGTAAGTGTTGTTTCCACAATACAGGAATTCAAATATACCAGCTCTTGAAATAATTGCTATGGACTGAAACTTTAGTCTCTGAATGTACAGACTGATTACCATTGGTTAATGAAAGGTGGTAATGAAAAGGGGGGGGACATTACTCTGAAAACATAATTACAGTTTTTTACAAGATTAAAAACAAACCAAGGAGAGAACATTTCTGTACTGCCCACCCTGAAATTATGAAACCTGCTCTAGTCCTGTACCTTGGGATTACTACTGGCGTCAGAGGGAAAGATTGCAAGATGTGTTTTGGATTCTGTAACTGGAAAAAATGCATTCCACTGAAGAGAATCAAAATATTCTTTTACTAAAAAAGCCAAGGTATAATATTCAGGAATGGAGGCTGATGGGTGGACCTAGAGAGATCAGGGACAAGGAGCAGTCTAGTACAGTATTGTGCAGAGTGACTGTAGGTAGAAAATATCAATGGTGCAGTGATTAGATAGAAAGGAAATGTACAACACACTGGACTGTACTATAGCTATTATAGGCCAAATAAATATAGTTCAAATAAACAGCTAAAAGAAGAAGAGTGTCACATGAACAGTAAATGTTAATAGCAGGGAACAGTTATTTTTTGTTCTCTGTGTAAATCTGTAAGGAAGTAGAAGCCTGTCTTGTGACTAGGGCTCAGAGCCACTCACATGCACATATCCTTTCCCTGGCAAGGTCAAAAGCTGGTGGAAACTACCCTCATTCTGCTCCAGTGTGGGATGAGGTGCCAGGGATAAAGGCTATGGCAAAAAATGCAGTACTGTGGAGCCACCTTCATGTATGAAAAGATGGATGAGATCTGATGGTGCATGGAGCAATGGCATGGCTTAAATTAGGCTTAAACTGAACATCTGGGTNTTTTTTTTTTTTTTCTGAGCAGAGCACAGGCACTCAATGCAGAGGCTTTAGCCCAGAAGCTGGATAAAGAGATCCCTTTTGGATTTAACTTCGGAGTAAATATTTGTAACTCTTTGTGACTTCCGTGAGGTAGGCAGTGAAGGCACAGATCATCGCTTGTTAGGAAGCTGGATAGCAGTCAGTAAGTATCTGCTCACAGGCAGTTGTAGGGTTAAAAGAGCAAAAGGAAATTCGATGCAGCTACAACGTGTTTTACACTGGTGATCTGTGTAGCAACGAGGAAATGCATGGAAAAGCAAAATTCCAGACAACTGAGTTGATGATATGATTCATACATGACTTTTTAACTCAGCACTCATCCCAGTTATAATGAGAATCATCTGAGGGAAGTAAAATAAGTACAGTTTGAAGCTTGTAGGAGGGCAATAGCCTATAGCAATGCTAGATGTGAGAGTCATTTGCTCTGCAGCCTGTTGGAGAGCTGTGCCACGTACAAGATGGAGCTTTTCCTTTGGCTTGTTTTTTGTGTTCCTGTTTTTTGTAGGAGTCCACTGCAATCCTGGCTTTCATTCCAACTTGGTCCTACTCAGCTGCATGTATACATATATATAACATATGCAAGTAATCTCTGCTTACAGTAAAAACTGATCTTAGCATGTACACATGGCCAGCTTGGCAGCAGTGCACCAAAGGAATTTGTATGTGCTAAATTTATAAAAACTGGCTCCAAACATAGAAGGGAAATACTATCAAGAGAGCTGAGGCACACCCTTAGGATGGTGTTAGCACGTATTCTCACAACTGTTCTTGGTTAAAGATGGCTCTTGCTAAAACAGCATCAGAAATGGAAACCTCAAATTGCCTAATTCTGTGTATTTTAATTTTTGACCATAGAGAACTTAACATGTGATAGAATAATGAGGTAAAAACATACGTGGATTTAATCCTAGTCTGAAGTTCCATTTCAACTTCATGCCAGGTGAAGCTCCACCCCAAACAGAGTTTTCTAATGATCGGTGTGAATTTTTGGGCCCAGTGGGATGCTCCTGGGATAAAATGCAAATGTTTTCTTATACCTGGAAAATTATTCAAAGCACAGGTCCCAACGATTGCACTGAAAATCTCAGAATCATAGAATGGTTTGGGTTGTGTTATCAACCACAGAAAAGACTTCAGAGCAGTGGCAATTCAGTACAATGTCAGAAGGTGCTGGCATTGGGACCTAGCAACATTCCTCCTGTTCCAGCCTGTTAGGTGTGAGACCACTGTGGTTCCCTGTCCTCAAGTTCAGTGAGAACACAAATTCCAAGAGGTGCACATGTACACACGTGTGTGCATGTGCACACACACACAAAGTACATTATATACACACAGCTGGCTGCAGAGATCAGCACAGGCAGCAGTGTCTTTACTGGCACCCCCATGAACACATCTAAAATCATGTCATACTCACATGGACACTATAAGCAACCATGTTCTCTTCAGCTGGTAAGGACTGAAGTCTTGAAATATATGCATATTCCTGTCTCTCTAGTAGCTGTGCTTAGAAATTCAGTCTATCCAGTTGCTGACATCTTGGTTGCAGGTATTCAGACCCCCTGTCCTGCTAGCTGGCTTGTCCATCTTGGAATTTATTAATGTTTACACACCCACACAGAAGAAAGAAATAGGATTTAAAAAGAATGGAGGATAGTGTGCAGTGATTAGGTGCAGGGTTCAGCTAGGTAAGGGTACTGACCATCTGTCTGTTCATATCTGCCCTGTTTGTCTTATTTTCCCTCTATTTTTATGCACAAAATCAATTAGGATGGAAAAGACCTCTGAGATTGACTCCAACCTTTCACTGACCACCACCTTGTCAACTAGATCATGCAACTAAGTGTCACATCCAGCTGTTCCTTGAACACCTCCAGGGATGGTGACTCCACCACCTCCGTGGGCAATCCATTCCAATGTTTAACAACCCTTTCTGTGAAGTAATTCCTCCTGAAGTCCAACCTGAACCTCCCCTGGTGTAGCTTGAGGCCATTTCCTCTTGTGTTGTCAGTGGTTGTGTAGAAGAAGAGGCTGGTACAGCCTCCTTTCAGGTGGTTGTGGAGAGTGAGAAGGTTCTCTCTGAGACTCCTTTTCTCCAGATTAAACAACTCCAGCTCTTTCAGCTGCTTTTCATAGAATTTACCCTCCAGACCCTTCCCCAGCTCCATTTCCCTTCTCTGGATTCTCTCCAGCACTTCAATGTATTTTCTGTAGTGAGGGGTCCAGAACTGAACACAGGATTTGAGGTGCGGCTTCACCAGTGCTGAGCACAGGGGGACAAACGCTGGTTGGTCCTGCTGGCCACACTATTGCTGATACAGGCCAGGATGCCATTGGCTTTCTTGGCCACTTGGGCACAGCTGGCACATGTTCAGCTGGTTGTCAACCAGCACCCCCAGGTACTTTACTTTCCAGACACTCCGCCCCAAACCCGAAGTGCTGCATGGGGTTTTCCTCAGTTTCCCCCATCCTCTCTCTGTCCATACCTTTGTTTCTTCACCTAAGCATCACATAGTATGTTTTTTACAGTCCCAGAATCTTCTTCCCTCTGCATTCCATAGGATCCCCTCACCTAGCATCCCTGTGATGGTTTTTAATTTATTTCCCTTTGTGTGTTTCACACTGGGGGCAATTATCCTCTTCTGATAGTCAGAGGAGTAATCAATGTGGTGTTCTCCATTTTCACCGATCAGGTTATTAGTGTTCCTTTGTGGGCTGTTGTTTCTTAGTCTTCATAGTATGTTATGTTATAATCCTGAAGGAGCACTTGGTTCCCCTTGAGTCTGTCCTCTGGGTATCCTCCCTCTGTACGGTGGCCAGTGTGGATTTTGGGGCAGTCCAGCAGTTAGAAACAGTGGAGGAACATGGGTTTTAGATAGCTTTGAATCAAGATAAACTATCTGCATGGACTTCATCTTACCTTGTTTTAGCCAACTAAAACTTAGGCAGAGGTCTTCCTCTGAGGCCCATGGAGGAGGAGGGAAGCTTTTCCAAATTGAGCCTGTCTGTCTTAGGGCCTGTCTTACTCTAGGATGAGATGAGTCACTCTCTAAAAAGGTGCCTCTTTTTCTCCCTTAATTAAAGGCAAAGCCTAGATGGCTAGCATGACTAACCTTTAGACTGCCAAAATGATGGGAACAGAATCTTATTGTCCACATCTTATTCTCAGTGCTGGCAGCTGTGTCTCTGGGTAACACATAGTACAGTTCAATGTACCTAACACTTCCTCTCAAGCTGTTGCTCCCCTGATGTGTGTGGCTCTTACCAAAACAACCAACTACAGTCTGTAAACAGTGTAGGTCCTGAAGGAAAAATACTGTCAAAGATCAATCTAAGTCGATGTACAGAGCTGGAACTTGGGAAATAGTAGTCTGTGTTAGTGATGTGTGTGGTATAAAGAAGATGGAGTGACCATCTTCTGTGATCCCTCACTAAGCCTTCACCAAGAGTGAAGCTCACAGCAGTCAACAGCCCTTGGTGTGAGCTGTGAGTTCATGGAGTGCTAACCACTGGAGGAGTGGGCATCTGCAGTGCCGGGGGGCACTCTGCATTGCATCCTGCTGCTTCAGTTCAGCTGAGGTTCCTCCAGGAAGGAAACCTTTTTGACCCAAATAGGATCAGTTTGTCTGTATTCTACAAGAGTATTTGCAAGGCCAATTTGCACTAAAAACACCCTGTCCTGCTCACTAATGTGAGCTAGACTGAGTGATGTCTAGCTTTGGCACGGAGTTGTGATTAAGATCTCAGTCATTATTTCCTTTCTGTGTGAGTTCCTTTCAGAGATTAAGTCGGAGATAATAGTATTTCTTCTTATCTAAGAAGTACATTGAAATGTGAGGATGGAAAGCACTGTAAAACTCAAAAATAGAAGGAATTTTTCATACTCACAGAAGTATGGCTCTTTTTCCTTTTTTTCTTTGCCCTAACAGCAGCTACTTGCTGATTTGTGTCTCTCCTTCTTACCTGCCCAAGTAGATGGATGTGGCTTAAGAGCATCAGGTTTTTAAGACAAATGAAAAAGTTTTAAAAACTGTGTAGTTCAAACAGAGCTTTAGAACCTTAGCTGTGCCGGTCCTGGCAGAAGAATGTAAGAAAGGTCTATAGCAGCATGAAGAACAACCTAATGAAATGCACAACAATATAGTCATGTTAGAGAAGAATAAATATTTCTATCCCCATATATTTGATTTTATTGAATATTATATGATTTAATTATCAAAGCACAATAATAACGATCCATGCAATACTAATGACTATTGGCAACAAGGCTCACGAGGACACACAGTGTAATTAGCTTTAATGGGATGGATTTAATAATACATTGGATTAACATCAGTTAGAACGAAGTATAAAGATTTATTGTTCTCTGAATAAATATTGACCTCTTGCACTCAGGTCAATAAATCTTAAGCTTGTGTCCACTTAAATTAGTATCTACTTATTACTTTAGCACTCTTCTGTTTCCTATCACCACCTTCAGTAGGAGGAGAGAGGAGCTGCACTTCCCTCCCGCTGTATCAAACAGTTCTTTCAGGAACTGAAGGTAAAGATTGAATTTGTAGATAGAAGAAAAAAGGTCTGGGCCCTAAATTGTCCTTTTTTCACATAAAACTTCCTTGCTGTTGCTTGATAAGAAATTTCAGATATGTTCAGAAAAAATCAATTACTATTAATGCCACAGAAAAATTGTATGGCTTGCATCATCTGGTCCATTAAACAGTCTTTATACTTGTGTGGTGGTGTGAATGGTGTGAAAAATTTTTGTGGGGATGAGTGGGAGGAAATCCTGCTCTTTCATGCTTAGTGAGATACAAAGTTCTTTCTAGGACTTTGGATTTCATTTTGTGCTTCAGATATTTAAGTACAGATTCCTTTCTAGCTGCAAGAATTTAAAGAGGAATAAGATGGAATATATTTCTTTTTCATGCCTACAAGGGAGGGATTTCTTGTTATTCTCCAAAGGGGTCAGTATGGCCAGAAATATCTGCAAGTCTAAAAAAATTTTTTATAGCTGAAAAGCATTCCTCTAAAAGCAGTAGAAAATCTTTGAGACTGATATCCATTCAGCAGATATTTACACCTTCCTTTAAAATTTAATAGATAATTTATTAAGTGATATTTATAAGGAAACATGGCTTAGTCTAACTCTACCACTGGTGAATTTAGCTATAAAACTCCCTGTGACTTCAGTGGCAGAGTTCTGTAGGTGAATGTTGATTAATGTAGAGAAACTT
The DNA here is from genome assembly GCA_013400515.1 of Erpornis zantholeuca. Taxonomy (NCBI): domain Eukaryota; kingdom Metazoa; phylum Chordata; class Aves; order Passeriformes; family Timaliidae; genus Erpornis; species Erpornis zantholeuca. The sequence continues at coordinate 10,780 of VZTN01035809.1, read as the reverse complement.
TTCCAGACACAATGACCAATCAGAGAGTTTATAATTTTTTGTAGAAAGATTATTTGTATTTATTGAGTTCTACAGAACTTTTTCAATAAAGGAAGTGAAATGTAGCAGACTTTAATTGATGAGTTTTATATAGTAGATCATAATCGCTTTCAAAAATCAAAAGATTGTTCTCGTTCTCTCTCCTTCTCTGTAAGAATATCTCTGCTGGTGCAGAACCCTGACAAAAACATTCAAGCACTTTACCCTGCTTTTATTTCCTTTCTGATTGTGTGTGATTTATAGATACATGTGGCACTAAGGGAAATTGTGGCATTTACCATAGTCCGTAGGGAGCTCCTGGTCAGACTGGTGAAAAAATAAGGTCCTCAGAGCAATTTGGTGCACAGGATTAGATTTCATCTGCACTTCTGAATACTGAGCCATATCTATGACTCTAAGGGTTTAGGCCCAAGGTTAGCAGATTTTTTTAATTTTGTGTATTCCTTTGAGGTTAAAAATCCTTCCAAAATGGATTCTAAATTTTATGCCCAGTCTGCTGTTCCCCCTTCAGCTGACCTTAAATTATCTAGGGATTGACTGCAGTCTAGTTCTACTTACCTAAGACTTATTAATCATTGTTACCTATATTTTGGCTCTTTAGTTTGCAAATACTCGTAGGTGCAAATCGTTATCTTCCTTTCATTTTTCACCCTTTCAGACTGCAATAGAATTGCACGTTTTGACACCCTAGAGATCCTGCTTTGTTCTTTCAGTTTCCTAGCTGCCCGTGCATTAATCACAGAGGTTTGTAACACATGTTGGATTTCAGTTGGGGATAAAAAAAAAAAAAAAGATAAAACAGCTCACTGAGAATGAGAGGAGCAAGGCTGAGCTGGAGTGAACATTGTCGGGGGCAAGATGTACATGGGAAAAGTGTTGTGCTGACTTTGATAGGGCTCGGTGGCATTTATTTCATAGCCATATCAGGCTTTACAAAAAGGAGTCTCAGGCAGGAAAATAATTTTGTTAACTGACAGGTATTGGTCTTGTATTTCACTGTGTGGAGGGCCAAATGGGATAATTTACTTTGTTAAATTGGGTGATCAAATTATAGCCTTACTTCTTCGTTAACATTTTGGGTCACAGTAGACACCATCCCCTCATGCTCCCCAAGAAATTGTATGCAGCCTCTGAGAAAGCCAGTACAATGACTTTAAGGAGAAAAAAACAAGGCATGACAGTTATCTAGTTTTGTTGTGTCTTGGTTTGAAAGACAGGTGTCTGCTAAGGAAGGCAGGATCCTCCCTTGGAATGGAAGATGCAACCCTCTTCCCTCCAAATTATTATAATTTTGAAGCTAAGGGGCTTTCAGGCAAAGATATGAGGAACAGGAATAACAGTTCTTTACTAAAATATATACACATATATATAAAACAAGGCAAGCAGACAGCAGTACCCACGGCAGCGATCCCAAGCAGAGCAGGCCCCGTGCAGCCTCTCTGGGCTCTCAGGCCTTTCCCTGCGCTGCAGTGCCGCTCGTGGCCGGCAGGGGGCGCTGGTGGCGGCGATGGTTCCCCCGTGCCTGCAGGGGGCGCTCGCAGCCAGCTCGGCCCTCAGGCGGTGATGGTGCCCAAAAAGTGCTCCACAAACCCCTGGGGCAGCTGGGCCCGGGCCACGGCAGGACCCTCGGGGACAGCAGGCTGGAACAGCAGGGACAGACCCAAATCCCGGGTTGTAGAGGAGATATATCAAGCTCCAGAGCTGCAGCAGGATCTCTGGGATGTCTAGGGAGGCAGGGGCGTGGCACTACAGTGTAGCAAAAACTCAGAGCAGTGGCAAAGGAACAGCATGGGCAGGGCAGCCTCGGCCCAGCTCCCGGTGGGGCAGGGAAAGGTGGGCTTGGGATCCTGGGGTCTCCTGAGGCACCCAAGCAGATGGTGAGAAAAGTCCCCTCTTGGTGAAAAGTCCCTTAGGGCGTTAAATAGCGTCCCAGTGCAACAGAGTCTCCAGAGAGCAGGTTCCACTCACAGTAGCAGGAAGGCAGCAGAAGGCAGGAGTCTGCAACGGTGATGAATTCCCACCACCACGAGAGCAGCTTCTCTCCCCTCCAAATGCTGGGAGAACAAAAGATCCAGGGGCTGAGTACAGCCCCTTTTTGCCAGTTCAAATCTCGAGGCATCTCTGCCCCAATGAGAAAACCCCAGGTAGAAAGAGAGCAGCCACCTGGGCTCCTCCCCCTTTGGCCAGGTCTTTTTGTCTCTCTTAAGCACCCAGCGATTTGTCCCTTAGGAACAAAAGTATGGGGAAAAACTCCTTTAAGAGAAAAAGAAAAACAAAAGGGGAACCCCTAAAACCCTAACACCCAACATGTTGAAATACCCATTTTTCTTCAGATCTGGTTAAAGAATATGCATTGCTGCTCAGTAGTTCTTACTGTAATGCAAATACAGGAGGTGCTGATATCTTATACCAGAAGGAGAATTGTGAAAATAGTAAATAAGACCTTAACAGCTGGGAATCATTCCAAGTTTCTGAAGTGACATTCCTTTTTCTACACTAGGAGCGTGTTGAGTTTTTGAACTTGTGTCACCATATAATGCAACCATCTCCTGTTGTAAAGTGTTCCTCTCGGCCCCAGACATTCACAGTGCACTCTGATTTCTTTATTCCCTCAATGCAGTAGAATGGAATCTCAACCCTGTGCACACAAACCAAAAACGATAGGCTTTTTTGTTACTCTTCCTTTCAAGGTGACATGCTACCCTTTCATCCTGAATGGAGAAGGGGCGCTTTGGCAGGGTTGAAAGACTGGAAATCTTAGTCACTAAATGGGAACTTAATAAAATGGTGCACATAAGAACCTTGTGTATGCTGTGAAAGCTTTTAAAATAATTACTTTTATAAAACCTAGGGTTGTAGGTGCTTAACTTTTGAAAGAGATCAGAATGCTGGAATCATAGTGTTGAGTGCAAGCCTCTGGCATTTTCTTAATCCCTACACTTTCTACATGGCTTGTTAACAAGATCTTGGTAAAGCAACACAGAAATAACAGAAAAATAATAAGAACTCCATGTGAATTGTCTTGAAAAGGCACATGTGCTCAGACAGAAGCAGACATGGGACTGTGCACCTGGAAAACTGTGTTGTTCACCAATGTACTTTTTAGCTGTAAGTAAAAACACACCCAAACTTGTTCAAGGGCTGATTGTGTTCTGGGGGCTGTCTGTCCTGGCTCCTCCTTTTCAGAGGTCAGTACCATTAGTGTGAAAATCTTTGTCTGAAGGCTATTTTCTCTTGCATAAATGACCAGCCTAAAGAAGTAATTTAAGACAATCAAAATCTGAAGCCGGCCCATCATCTCCTATTATTCAGGTAATTTTCAGTGATTTGTGGGGTTCATTAACGTGTCTTCTGGCAAAAAGCAGTGGATGGGAAGATGATGTGCAGTGCATGGTAGTGTGGACATACCGTGCAACCCTGAGCGTGAGTTGAAGGTGCACAGAGAATGTTGGTAACTGGGACAAAAATACAGCAGCATCTGTTCTTGTTTGATATGTTCCTTGCTCTGAAGAATGTGGAAGTGGTTACTGCTATTTTGACAAATGCGCTTATTTCTGCTTTTGTTGCCTGGTGTGGCACAAGGGGAACACTGGCGCAATAGTGTAAGGCAATAATTTATTAGTGGTTTAGGGATGTGGGCCCAGAACAAATTCTAGACAAAAGAAAAACATGTTTGGGTTTTACAGAGAGCCTTGGCTACAGGAACAAAGCTGTGATTGGGTGTGCAAATATTTGGTATTTCGATTGTCCTAGTTGGTGTGACAGCTGACAAATGGTCTGAGTTTGTTTTTAATTATCACCAAGAGGGGAAAAGCCTGTTTTAAAGCCAGCAACTGATGTTGCAGCAAAAGGCAAGAAAAGATATTTAGCAGTGGGGAATATACTTTCTTGGTGTTAAAATATGATGAAAGCACTATTACTTGCAAATATTTATAGTATTTAGCTAGTTTTGTGATTACAGCCAGCCAAGAAATGTGTTTTGTTCATTTATATTGCATCCAAAGATGGATATTAAAATGTCAGCTACTGTTCTTACTTGATACTGACTGGTATAATTGATATCAAGCTTATCTTCTGCAGCCACACTGGGAAATGCAGCAGACGTGGTGGCAGGTGTTTGTGAGCCCTACAAAACAGAGAAATGATAAAATACATATATCATACCTTGTGGGTGCTCTGTACACTTGTATCAGGGCTGATTGCAATAGATAGAATCATACAATCATGGAATCATTTAGGTTGGAAAAGACCTTTTAGGTCATTGAGTCCAACCATTAACCCAGCAGTGCCAAGTCCATCACTAGCAGTGCCAAGTCCATGTCCTTAAATACCGCATCTAGAAGGCTTTCAGATATACTCAGGAGTAGTGACTCAACCACTTCCCTGGGCAGATTCTTCCAGTGCTTGACAACCCTTTCAGTGAAGAAATTTTCCCAAATATCCCATCTAAACCTCCTCTAGTGCAACTTGAGACCATTTCCTCTTGTCCCATGGCTTGTGACTTGAGAGAAGAGACCAACCCTCACCAATGTATGATGTATGAACACATAAAGACTTCACTGTTCTGAAGGGTTATATAGGAAATAAGAAATACGTTACCCAAAAGAGATGTAGTAATTTGTGCAAACAGCCTCTGGCAGGGTTTGGGACCAGTCCTATTTGTTGAGTCTGTATCCAGTACTTTGAACCACCGTTCTATCATTTAAGCAAGATAAGAAACCATATTGTGAAGAACCTCTGAAATTAATAGTCCATTATGTAACAATTTAGGATTGTGTCCAAATACTTATTGAATTGGGGTTTTATTGACTTTTTTTTTTTTTTTGCAATTGCTGCACAATAGTTGTTTTCTTACTATATGAATGAATTTGAACTGGTCATTTCTAGTAGGAAGAATAACTTGCGGACTTTGAACAGCCAATAGTTGCCTTTTAAATAAAAATCATGAACTTCCAAATGAAAGTGTGCCCCTTCTTGGGGAGACAATGTAGATTTTTGTGGTCAGATGAGAGGGACTGTTCTGTATAAACTTGTCTTCCATTGCAAGAAACAATTGAGACAAGAACAAAAAATGTGTTTCCCATATCTGTGAAATTGTAAAAATGTGATCTTCCCATTTTGTCAAAAGGGCAGCTTTTTTCTCTTTTAGTTACTAATCTTCAGCCAGTTTCTCATGCGGTATTCCGTACCTTGGAAAATTTAATCAAGGCTGTATTTGAGGAAGAGAAATAGTTTGAGCTGCTAATATGCTCCTGTTCTTGCCGTGCTGTCTAGCCTGCTTTTATGGATCCCTAGAAAGGTTATTGATTTTCTGCGAATGTGGCTTTCTGTAGTAAAAGCTGAAGGCTGTTTGCAAACTGCCACCTGGAGCAGAGGCTTAAGCAGGAAATTTAGATAATTGCATTCTGCTTCCATTGAAGTCCATGGCAATTTGGAAATTAGTATCAGGAGAAGCAGAATGGGGTCCTGTGACCGGAGTTGCTGCTGCCAGCAGCTGGAATAACTCTTCAGCTTTACGTTGCAGAGATGCTCAACCACCTGGGAACTGTTCAAAAGGTTTGGAAAAATGTTTCTGATAGCAGTTTTCAGTATTAACACTAGTTTTTGTAGGCATTCTGTCTTGGTAGTTCTTGCAGGATTAGCACATTTAGGCTCATCCACACTACTCAAAGCTGTTCACATGGGATATCCAGACAGGTTTTGCCAACAGAATGGGCAGTCCCATTAGTTTTCTCATACTTTCTGTCTTTTCTGAGGGACAAAAGTTCTACAGATGTTTTATTTAAGCAGTGTCAGCGCTTTTAATCCCACATACCTATGGTTGTACACATAGTGAAATTTTTTTTGCTTGGCCATTGAATTGAGAAACTGGAAGCAATTCTTGGTTTTAGTTGACCAGAAAGTTGTTTTCAAGCAAGCTAAAATGAAGCAATTTGCATAGTTTCAATTTCCTCAGTCCTTTTCTACTGGCTTTAATAAAAATGGGTCAATTTCCAAATGAATTTAAGCTTTAATTGAAAACAGTGTTTTGAAACAAATACTCAAAATACGTTTGTTTCCAAAGTTTAGAAAAAGTTTAGTATTTTCTGGTTTCTTTATTTTTCTGGCTGATGATATCTTAGGCTATTTGTCAAATTCACATTTTTTCCCCCCTGAAGCAATATATTTTCATAAACTCATTGCTTAGCAGAATATTTTTACCCAACACTGTTAGCAATTCTGCAACTCACTCCTGGTGCCTTTGTGTTTAAACAAAAACATAACAGAATGTTGATTTTAAAGCTTATAGCCTCTAGTTTGGAAAAACTGTTGTGATATGTAACATCATAACAGGTGTGACTAGAGAAATCCAGCTGGAGTCTGTGAGAGCAAGGGCAGTACAGGTAACAGAGGTACAGTGTCAGGGGCAGGAATATAATTTGTGATGAGACAGTTTGAAAATACTGATTTAGGTCTAAAATGAGATCACTTATAGATTAAAAGAGGGTTTTAGAGAAAGAAATTTATAATCAAGGTTGACATGGTCTTCCATTATCAGCAAGCTATTCTGCAGTTGTCCAACCTGAGCTTTCTTGCACTTTCAGCATATCTGTTAATTGCAATTGTCAGAGACAACATTAGTGCAGAAAAGTAAGGGGCTAATTAAAACCACTAGGTGTTGATTTATTTATTTCAGTGAAAAAGAGCAAGATAGGATATTTGTTGGGAAATTCTGCTTCTCTTTAGGGCAACTTATTTGGTTATCCATACCCAGCAGCACCAGCGCACCTGGGGCTGGGGGCTCAGTGCATTTGCCTCACATAAACAAAGGAGCCAGATTACTCTGTTCTCTTCCTTCACATCAGAAGGTATCTGCTATTTTGGAGTAAGTGTATGACTTGAACTACAAACTGGAGATAGTGGGGTATGTATTTTAGAAGTCAATGGGACTATGTGATTTCAAAAGGTTAAGCACTTGGTTATCTTATTCCAACTTTTATGTTTTGTTATTAGAATAAAGTTTACAAACCAATTCTTCCTATAAACGTTTATACTGTTCACCAATAGGCAGCTAATGGTGAATGAATTCCAAAATATAATATGTGCCATGACTAATGGAGTGAGAACATTACCTGTTTAACAGAGCTGCTCTGGAGGTTTTCCTTTGCACAAGAAACCCATGTGCTAGAAGGCTGTTCTTGGCCTAAGAACAAGGCTTGTATAGCTCAACCAAGGTGAGAATGGTTTTGGAGGCCTTGCCATTTGGAAGAAGACATTTTCTCAAATAGGGGTTTCATCAAGTTCTCTGAAAATATTTTTATTGTCCAAATTTGAGAACTAGCTCTTGGAGACACTAGGTATGGGATTCTTCTGCTGAGAATGTTCTCAGTCCTTTTGTTGAGTCAGACTCTGATGGTGGTTGCTGGAGTGTGTTATGCTGTTACAGCCTGAGCCTGATGGAGATTCTTAAAGTGTTGGAGAAATTTGGATTAAGTGTCATTGGTGTATTGATCAGTAGGACACTGCTTTAAAGGTATTGGTGTTGCTCCTGTGGTGTAACTGTGCAGAATCACTTTTCTCAAGGATACTTGAGATATGGAGAAGGAGGTATGTTGCTGTTCTGATCCCCCTGGTGCACTAGATACTTCAGCTGCAGTGTCTAAGCTGGCCCCAGCTACTCATCATACTGCTCTGTGTGTATATGTGATGGGAAGGAGCACTGGCATCTTCCATGTAAATACATATGATGATCAGCTGTGGTCTGGGCTTTCAATAGAAACAGCTTAAAGTTTAGGGCTAAAACTTTCTGTTTGTAGTGTGGCTAAGTGCTGGCTTAGAGTGGGAAAAGAGATTACCCTGTCACTCATGTAGGTAGAGAAGGAGCTAAACTACTCTGCAATTTTTAGTCTATTTTAAAAGGCTCTGCTATTAATAGTAAGGGAAATACCAGCTGTTACAGCTGCTGTGTAGCTCTGCACAGACTGTGGTGAACCCATCAATCCTTAGGAAAAGTTCCCTGTGCAATGTGGGAAGCTCTTCTGTAGAATGGCCGTGCACACAGGGCACCTCCTCCCTGCGTTCCTAGGTAAAAGAGGGACCTGTCTGATAGCTTTTATGCTGATGTAGTGAGCGTTTGAAACAATAATCTCCAGGGTGGATTGTCAGAGGAGGCTAGTAGTGGCAAGGAAAAGGTGAAGGGAGCAAAGGAGAGAAGAGAGCTTCAGGTTTAGGATATATTACACTTAAAATTCTGAGACTGCTCCACGGATGGGCCACACAAAGAATTAGATTTACAATTTGAACTAAGTTCTGTAGGAAAAGAATTGGACTGGTGAAGCAATCTCACTCTCACTAAATTGCTTTCTGAGGAGCCTATCCTGAATGGGGCTGTGCAGTTCTTCTGATATTTGAGCATCCTCAGGTCTCATCGACTTTGGTGGGAATTAAACTCATTGAACTCCTCACTAGGCAATTAGTTTCTCATAGGTCTAATTTTTCTGCTGCAAAGTGGTAGCTGCCTTTCCCTTCTGTTCGCAGTCGTACCCGGTGCCACTCAAGTCCAAGCCTCAGTGTGCAGGTATCACTTAATATTTCTTTTGTGAGATGTACTTAAGCATTTGAACACAGATTCTGTTCCTTACTGTCTTCTGTGGCTAGGATCCCTGGCAGTTTTGTTACACTGACTGCACCACTTCAGCAAAAAGAACATGCAAAATACTTGATGGAAGGTCTTTTCAAAACAAATCCTGTCAAAAGCTTATAAACCAGCTTTGTGTTTTGCTTTGTTTCTTTATGTGGGAAGTGTTTGTTTTGCCTTCAAAAAGGGATGAACACACATCAAATTAAGAGGACAGCTTCATTAGCATGGAGGATGAATGAGATAATAAATGAAATCATGAAAGTGAGGTTTTTCTACCTTTCCTTTCCACCAGAGAAGACCTACTGAAATGCAGTATATTTACAGTCCTCACATTACTGAAGCTGTAAATGTTTTTGCTTTCATGGCCTCCATTTATGCTACTGCACATTTTGGGATGATGGATTATGAAGCGCCAGGTGTTGGGATGAAGAGAATCGATAGCGTGATACAAAAGATGAAGTAACTCTGATGGAACATCAATAAAGGCTAAAAATTGCCATAGGGATTTGAATCTTAAAGAAGAGCCCGAGAAAGTATATTAAGAAGAATTTGCTTCTCCCCTTGTACTTGTAGTGTCTTTATTCCATGAGCAGAAGTCACCTGGGGGCTCTGTTAAGTACAGAGGTAGAGGAATGTTTTTCTTTTCTATATGTACGTGGTGCCCAACACCATGTCAACAACACCTTTGGGGCACAATGTCATAGTGTCAAGGTAATTTCAGGACACAGCTGGTGGGTGTAATTTGGAATATTTGGTTGGAAGGGGAGAGGATTTGATTTGATTTTATAAGAAATCAGTTAAATTAAATTAGTTATTAATTTGCACGCTACTCCCACAAGCAAAGTAGATTAATACATTTAGAAGTAACTAGTTTTAGTTCGTGTCCATGCTGTTGGGATGTTGTTCTGAGGAAATGGCAACTGCTGTGACCTGTTCTCAGGCGACTTGGCCACTAAAGAAACACAGTAAAGCTAGGGTGTTAGTGCTGAGAACCGTATCAGTTTCTATCCAAGCAAAAAAGATTACTGAAATATGCAATGTAAAAATAAAGCCATTAAGATAAAGTTGGCATCATCATTTTTCTTTTGCAAATCGGGCAGTATTATGTGGCACAAAGCTTTAGAGGTGAAATAAATTAATGCAGAAACCAAGGTTGGTCACACACCTATTTTCTTAGTTCAGAGTCAAACCATCAGAAAGAGAAGAAAAGGAACACACTGCTCTGAAATACCTTGGTGTTATTTCTAATATATTAAAATATGAGACCTTTTAAAAAATACTCCTGTCAAAATACTTAATTCTGCCTCTCAAGGAATAGTCCAGCAACACATTTAAGCTTATGACCTATTTCAAGCATGACAATGCAGAACTACTCTCATGCTTTAAGCTATGCACAGGATTAATTGGCCAAAGTTAACAGCCCTGCTGGGATGAGATCTAATGCTCTGCTCTAAGGACCTGACTGCCCATCTCACTCATGGCTTTTTTCTGCAGTAAGACAGCTGTGAGATTTCATCTCATGCAACACAAGACTGGTGTAGCCAAAGGCTACTCATGCCTTAAACCTAAGAGATGAAATCTTAAACTCCAGGATCAGGCGTTGTCCTTTAATACTGCATCACACTGACTATTTTGGCAACTTGCGTTTCACAGGGGTTCAATGC
>VZTN01035807.1:121773-144413 GCA_013400515.1 Erpornis zantholeuca | reverse complement strand
GGGGGGCACGGGGCGGGGACAGCCGGGAACACGTGCGGCCGGGGGGGGCATGGGAGTGCTGTCACCCGTAGGGAACACAGAGGGGACCCTCCGTCTCCTGTGGGAACCCTGAGAGATCGCCCCTGGGACCCTCTGTCTCCTGTGGGAACCCTGAGAGATCGCCCCTGGGACCCTCCGTCTCCTGTGGGAACCCCCAGAAATGCCCCCCTGTGACCTCCAGGGAGCCCTCCTGTCACCCCTGGGAATGCTGCTGGAATGCCACCGTTCTATCGGGCCCACCCCAGCGGGAAACCCACCCCACAGGGCTCTGATCCATCCTGCTGGACTCGCCCCCGTTGTGCGGGGGCCGTGAGGATGGAGGTGCCAGGGGCCGGGATGAGGCCATTCTCCGCCGTCCCCTGGAGCTGCCACCCTCGGCCTCGCCCCATGGTGTTTCCCACCCGTGTTTGGCTCCCAGGGCATGGCAGGAGAGCGTCTCCCTGAAGGAATTGCAGCGGAGAGGTGTCTGCTTGCTCAAGCTCCAGGTCGCCAGCCAGAGGACAGGCCTCTACGGGCGTCTGCTCGTGACATTCCAGCCCAGGAAGGGGGACTCGGGCACCGAGCTGCCCTCCAACACCTTTGGGCCTGGTCAGTGATGCTCCTGTCTTTCCAAAGAAAGAGGTTATACAGTCCTGGAGTGGTTTGGATGGGGCCTCAAAGCCCATCCAGTGCCCTGGGCAGGGACACCTTCCACTATCCCAGCTTGCTCCAAGCACCAGTGTCCAACCTTGGACATTCCAGGGATCCAGGGGCAGGCACGGCTTCCCTGGACAGTGACATTTTCCCCACCTCACGCTCTCCCTTGGAACCTTGGCAGGGGACATCGTGGGGCTCTACGAGTCGGCGCAGCAGGGGGAGCCGCTGTGCACGGCCGTGGTGACACGGGCCACCCCCAAGGCACTGACGGTGGCCCTGGAGGAGCCCCGGCATGGGGAGCTGGCCCTGGACCACGAGCGCTCCTTCCGCCTGCTCAAGCTGGCCAACGACGTCACCTACAACAGGCTCAAGAGGTGAGGGCTCGCCCCGGGCTGGCTGCCCAGGATGCCTTTCCCTGGTCTTAAAATTCAAACCAAAACATGGTTTATGGGGAAAAGGGGTTTTTACCTCGGGATTTATTTCAGGATCCTTGGCTGCAGCACTTGGGCCAGGTGGAATGACCTGAAAATGAATTAACATATTTATCAAAGATCCCCCAGTGAGAGGCTGGAGTGAAGCCCTCGTTGTGAGGAACCTTCCCCCTGGCTGGGCCTGGCTGAGGTTCCCAAATGTGTTCTGGAGAGGCCCTTGGTGTCTGGGGCTCCCAGGATGTTTGCTCTCCTGGTTTAACAGTGCCGTGGGGCTGAGCTGAGTTCTCAGCCTTGGGGAGGTACAAGTGTGGGGCTAAAAGCACTGAGAATACATCAAACTAAAGAAGAGTGTGTGAGAGGGGTATAAAAGAAAAAGCAAAAAATCATTCTGGCATCACCCAGAGAGGTGAGGAGTCCCAGAAAAGCTCTTCCCAGACCCTTCCCAGTTTGGATTTGTCATTCTACAGCCTCAGAACAGCCTCCATTTGCCCACCTCCTGGCTGGTCCTGCTCTTCCCTTTCCCTCTCCCGGCTGTGTTTCGGTCCCGTTGCATCCCCTCTGGAGCTCTCTGGGTTCTGTGCAGGGCCTTTTCCATGCAGGCAGGAGGAGTGAGCAGCTCCTTGCTGGATAAACATCCTGAAAAGGCACATGTGGCCATACCTAGCAGGGGCAATGGGAAGTGGAAGCCTGAGCAGCACAGGGATGTGTGTGCAAGGTTTGGGAGATGCAGGAATTGTGTGGGCTTAGTCTTGTTCAGCTTTGGGATAGTTCAGTCCATACTCACAGCCTATCTCTGGGCCCTTGGGAGGTCTCCAGAGGAATTCCTGCTGTGCCTGTAACCTGGGTATTCCCTTCTTTGGCAGAGCTTTGACTGCACTCAAGCAGTACCGTGGTGGCCCAGCCTCCGACCTCATCGACGTCCTCTTCTTTGCCTCCGCTCCCAGGGCGTTCCCTGAAACAAGTAAGGATCCTTTTTTGTCAGCCATCCTTGGGGATAGCTCTGACCCCTGTTTTTATCCACATGTGCAGCCACTTTGCTCCAGAAAAGACCCCAGTTGTGCTGCAGCTGGGTAGCATCGTGTTCCTGCTGGTTTATACTGGGCACATCTCCCTCCTGGAAAGGTCTTGGGTATAAGTAGTATCCCACTTGTTGTGCTTCTCTGGAAAAAAAAAAAAAGAGAGAGATGAAATGACAAAGCTTCTGGAGAAGCCACAGGGAGAGCAAAGCCTCTGATCAGCAGCCTTGTCAGATATCAAGAGCTGCTCATGGATTTTATCCCTTGATGGAAGGGAAGGATCATCTGGGCTGCAGAAATCAGGCAATGAGGGCTGAGGGTGAGCTGTGCCTAAGCCACAGACAGAGCTCGGGTCTCTGCTCTCCCCACTCGTGCCATCCATCCCTGCCAGGGTTCTGCCTCTTTTCCTCCCTTCCACAGCTCCCTGCACTCTTTGTCTTCCCTGGATTCCTGGGTTTGGCTGCCCACCGTGGTCTGCCTCCCTCCCATCCTCTCCAGCCAGGTTTGACTTCCAATAGGATGTACCAGGGACAGAAAATGGGTGTGGATGAGTCCTACCCCCGTTTCTTCAAGCACTGATCCCAGTCTGACTCAAACCTTTCAGGCTGCCTGGGGACCTTGGTGCACTCAAGGTTTTAATATTAAATAAAACAATCAAATTTTAATCAACCAACTTCCCCTCAACAGTGCTCTCACCCCCGAGGGAGCAGAACTGCCTCTAATGAAGGAAAAACTCCTTTTCACCACATCACTGAGCAGAGAGGGATTTTCCATCTCCCCAGCACTGGGAATGTGGATGGATAGATTGAGGCACGTTAGGCAGACAGAGGAGGTGCAGTATGAGCACCAAGGCCTTGCAGTGACCTCCTCACTTCAGAGCTGCTTTCTCCCCAGCTAGAGAGATGTTGTGCCAGCCAGGAATTAAGTGCTAATGACTTGGAACAAGCTCTGACAGACAAACCTCCTGGTTTGCTCCAGCACCTTTTCCACGTCACAGCCTCTCCTGCCATGACCCAGCACCCATTAGCCTGGTTTCTCTGGGGAATCTGTCTCATCCCATCCATTACCTGCTTCCAAACAAACCCAGGAGCAGCAGGCTGAGTCAGTAAGTCCTGCTCAGCTCAGGAAATTGGCTGTCTAGACACTCCAGCAGGTGAAATGTGCAGCAGCAGAAGCCTAAATCTGATTTTTTCTTTCTTATAAAGCGTGTGGGAAAAGATGAGAATCCTAATTTTTCCATCAAGGGACCTTTTAGGTGGGCTCTGACACCGCTGTGCATTTCAGTAATTAATTTCCAGACAGCAGCAGCCCAGATCAAAACCCAAGGCCTTTCAAAACACTTAAAAATGCAACAATAAATAGCCTTGGCATAGGACAAAAGCATGGGCTGTGGGGAGAATAACCTAAGGAATAGTCAGAGGGAGAGGAAGGGATCACCAGTGGGGAGCTGGGATCTGCAGCAAGGACTGGGGCTGGCACAAAGCACTTGCACAGCTCACCCTGCTGCCTCCAGGAAGGTTCCAAGTGGGAGAAGAGTTTTCCTCCTCTGAAGAGAGCAGGAATTTTGCCCTAATTGGACTCCCTGGGAAGCAGCACCCAGGTGCTCACCCATCAGAAGCACCCTGCTTGTCTCCCTCCCACTGGGACCTGCCCCTGTGGGCCTGCTGGAGCTTCCACACCTGGAATCACCTCCAGACAATCCCCCCTTGCTCCCAGCATCCCTGTGGGACCCCCACATTTTGGGAATGGGGGCGAGTGGAGAGGCTTTGCTTGCCAGCAGGGGCCAGCATTGCTCTGCTTTCTGCACTCCTCCCGGCCCATCCAAGAGGAACACACATCCCTTTTCCCTTTGGAACGCAGCTTCTGCCCTACCTGTGCAGGTCCCTGATGGCTGCCAGCTCCCTCCTGTGCTCCTGGGCTGGGGAAGGTGAGGGATGCTCTTCTCTGTTCCCAGCACAGGCTCCAGAAGGCCTGNGTGCTCCTGGGCTGGGGAAGGTGATGTTCCCAGCACAGGCTCCAGAAAGCCTAGCTTGCTTTCAGCTCTGCCCACAGCTGCAGAAACATTTGAAAAGGGAAAAGAGCAACTAAAAATCCTGGTTAAAAGGCAGGAATGTCCCCAGTAAAAGCCAAGCTCTGGCAGCAGAGCACTGGGGAAGCACCAGGAATTCCCAGCAAAACTTTCTTGGCTTTTTTGGCACAAGTCACTTGCCAAAAACCTGAAATGCTCCTCGTCCCTGTGCCACCTCTTGTCACCACAGGGGCCATGGAGAGGCCCCTAAGCTTCTTGAGGAAGACTGAGTGCTCCAGAGAGCTCAGCTACCAGATGTTTCCTCTGGAGAGCAGGGGAAGTTCTGATCCAGGCTGAAGTACCCAGCTGGATTTTATCCAGCAGCATTTGCTGCAGTGAAGCTGTGCTGGGGAGGAGCTGCTGCGGGGGGCAGGCCTGGATTGCTCTTGGTGAGGAATACACACCTTGGAAAGGGCTTCCAGCTCTGGATAGCCCTGGGCTCTCCCTCCCTCCCTCCCAGGAAGGGCTGTTCCCATCCATTTTTGGTGCAGACACCCCTTTCCTGGGCTTGGATATCACCCACCAAGCCACTGCCTCAGCAGAGCAGCTGGAGCTGTGCAGAAGAGCACCTCAGTTCCTGGGAATGTGCAGAAGAGCACCTCAGTTCCTGGGAATGTGCAGAAGAGCACCTCAGTTCCTGGGAATGTTGGGGCACCAACCCAGACAGCCAAGGTGATTTGGATTCTGACACTAATGAATGGAGCCATGCACCAGGGCACAATTCGCTGGCCACCAGGGAGACACATTCCAGGGATTTCTGTTGATGGGGATACCTGGAGCCCAGCTGCTGCCAGGGAGGAGAGTTTGGGGGAGCCACAGCATCCCCCAAGAGGCTCTTTTCCCTCCTCCCCATGGCTGTGGCCAGCCCAGGAGAGGCACATTCCCAGCCTTCCCACACAGCAGCCTGTGGTGAGGAGGGATGAGGGCGGGCACACGCCTGGAGAAGCTCCTGAGCTCATCCCTGAGCAGGGAAACATCAATGACTCCCACGTCCCTGCTGTTCCTCACTGTGGGAAAAGCCTCTCAGGTTTTAAGCTATTCCTGCTTTTCCCCCAGCCCCTGGGATGCTTCTTGGTCTCCTCTTAGTCATTAACACACTCACCCCAAAATCACATGTAAACCACGAGGCAGAGTGACAGCAGAGAGTGCCTTTAGCCCCATTTCTCTCTTCCCCCTCCCCTTCTCAATGAGTATTTTTGGTTTAACCTCACTGCTGCTTCAAAAGCCACGCACGAGCTCACCTGCCTAAAACCAGGAGCAGCTTCCATGTTTTTAATGCAAAGGGAAGGATGGAGCCTGGCAGGGAAGGACACCCAGAGATGTGCCTTATATAAGCTTTTGTGGGAATGTTCTTTTCGGGAAGCCTCGGTGTAATGAGTCATCATCCCTGCTGTAATTAACTCCCATAATGAACAAGGAGATCAGCAGCAGGATTTGGGGAGGGGGGGGGGATGAGAATAAATTTGGGCCCAAATGAGATAAATCTGGGAGGTTAAAAAGCAGCTTTGGAGAATTCGGTCTCTGCGGTGAAACCAATTCTCTTTCTCTTTTTTCCTCCCTTATCAAAGCAGAAACAAATTTCAGTTTCATCATTTAAGTTGCTCTTGGCACCCTTTCCTGCCTTCATTCCCAGTCTTGGCTGGCCACCACGGGGCTGCTCTGCTCTGCTCACAGACCCTGTAGGTTTTCCTGCTTTTTTCACTGGTGCTGCCTTGGGTTTGCTCGCTGGCAGCGATTTGTTTGCCAGATCTGCTGCCTCCTCCCCAACTTTCATTGAAGATTTCACTCGAGATGCTGCTCCTCCTGCAAAACAAACCCAGAGCTCCCTCCAGAGCTACCTGTTTGGTGCTGGAGCAGCTAAACACCTCTTAAATTCTGGGAATTCCACCCCTGGCTGGCTGAAGGCCGGAGATCAGGACTGGGGCAGCATGGATGCAGGTGTGTTTTGGAAGCATAAAATGCTTATTTTTGCTTTCTGGGGTCTTCCCCAGCCCCCTCAGTGCCTTCCTCATTATGAGATGGGTTTGGGCCAGCTCACAGGGAGCTCCCTGCACTGGTGGATTTGTGCTTCTCAGCCAGCTCCCAGCTGGGGCTGAGGGCCCAGTGACTGTCCTGCTGTCTCCCCAGAGCCCCTGGAGTTCTTCAACACCTCCCTGGATGAGTCTCAGAGGGAAGCCGTGTCCTTCTCCCTGGCTCAGAGGGAGCTCGCCATCATCCATGGGCCTCCCGGCACGGGCAAGACCACGACCCTGGTGGAGATCATCCTGCAGGCTGTGCAGCAGGGCCTCAAGGTGAGGATCCCTGCCAGGGACCACCTCAGGTGGCCACCACTGACCACCTCTCCTGCTCTGAGACCTCAGGACAGCCTTCCAGTTACCTGGAAGCCTGCGGGAAAGCTGGGCAGGGATTCTTTGTCAGGAACCAGGGTGATACTGCAAGGGAAAACGGCTTCGAATGGGAAGAGAGGGAATTTAGGTTGGATATCTGGAAGAAATCCTTCCCTGTGAGGGTGGGCAGGCCCTGGCACAGGGTGCCCAGAGAAGCTGGGGCTGCCCCTGGGTCCCTGGCAGTGCCCAAGGCTGGGTTGGATGTGGCTTGGAGCACCCTGGGACAGCAGGAGGTGTGGGCAGGGGTGGCACCGGATGGGCTTTAAGATCCATTCCCCCCCCAAACCATCCCAGGTTTCTATGATTATTTTGCACCCTCCTGGGCTTTGTGGCAGCTGGAGCAGCTCCCATTGGTTCTGTCCTAATCCAGAGCCTGGCTTGGTTCATGGGGAGCAGGGGCCTGGCAGAGCTCAGGGTGGGCATTCATTGGGGACCCTGCACACAGGAAGGGAGGGACTCACCCATGGCAATACCTGAGGTTTATTCCCAACAGAGGCATGTCCTTCTCCTTCTCTATAGGAGATGTTGGACTTGAGGCAGCTCTCCAAAATGCTGTTTATTGCATAGACAAAGTCACAGCAGTCCAGGGTGTGGGTGTTCAGAGCCAGACCTAAAAGCTGCCAGCTGCAGCTTAAAGGGATACCTGAAGCCACTTTCTGTTCAAGTTACAAAGCATTATATACTTAATACATAACAACCAATCAGCATCATGCACAACACCTTTACATTTACCTGTAGCCTGTCATAATTACTATCATTACCATATTGCAGTCATTGTTATCCAAACACAAAAGTAAGTGTTTAAGCTTACAATGGAAAATTCTCAGACCTTTTTTCTGATTGCTACATTGACATGTCTTGTTTGCCTGTGGCATCTCTCTGCTTGGTAAAAACGTGTTTTTAATTTACTTATGCTCTTCTTGAGACTTATTTACTTGGTAAAAACCATGGTTTTTGTTTGTAGCTAGCTTATCCTTTTCCTCTAAGCCATAAAATCTCCTTCCAACTCACCTTTGCTTCCTCATCTACTCAGTGACCACCGATCCAGCAAAACCTTTTTTACTCTGTACCAAAACTTGCTTTCACTTCTATTTCACTCTCAGTTCCTACATTCAGAGATCTTTCCAAGGCCAAGCCTATACACCCACGAGAGCTCCTTGTCAAACTCTCATCCTCCCCAGTGCCCCTCCCCTCTCTCATACCTGTGCTCCGGCCTCGTGGTGCCCCCCGGGGAGGTGCCAAGGCCGCCTTTGTGCCCGGCAGGTGCTGTGCTGTGCCCCCTCCAACGTGGCCGTGGATAACCTGGTGGAGCGGCTGGCCGGGGGCCGTGCCCGCCTGCTGCGCCTGGGCCACCCTGCCCGCCTGCTGCAGCACATCCAGCAGCACTCCCTGGACGCCGTCCTGGCCCGCGGGGACAGCGCTGCCGTCGTGGCCGACATCCGCAGGGACATCGACCTGGCCTGGGTGAGTCCCGCCGGGGTGGCCTGGGCTCGGGGATGCCTTAAGTGGCTGCCTGGAAGCAGAGAGCAGACAGGAATAAAGGAGATATTTCTTTGAAAGGCCTTCAGAGGTCACACTCTGGGCTCCAGAGGCTCCTGCCTCAGTGCATCCCAACATGGACAAGGACAGCTCCCGAGTTCTTCCCACTTGGATCTCAGCATCAATTCCCCAAGCAGAAGCCAGGCAAGGATGGAATTTGCCCAAGCTTGCCCCCCTGTCCCCAAGATTGTGGTTTGCAGTTGTTGGGCCTAGGAGGGTCTGGGTGTCCTTGGAGAGCTGGAGAGGCTTTGTTGTGTGTGTGTGAGCATGAGAGAGCAGCACTGAACGAGCTCCAGGGAACTGCAGAGTGACACTGGGCAGGGCAGGGCTGGGAACATAGGAAAGTTAAACCCTAAGGCATCAGCTCTGGCTGGAGATTAGAAGGGCAGGTATCAAGAAGTTCTTCCCTGTGAGGTGCAGGGAGGGCCTGGAATGGATATCTCAGAGCAGCTGTGGCTGCCCCTGGATCCCTGGCAGTGTCCAAGGCCAGGCTGGACGGGGCTTGGAGCAGCCTGGGATAGGGGAGGGGGTCCCTGCCCATGGCAGGGCTGGAATGAGATGATCCATGAGGTCCCCTCCAACCCAAGCCATTCAGGGATTCTCTGATCTTTGTGTGCTGGAGGGCAGAACTTCTCCTGCCTGAATCCCTCATGGAAGTGGGAAAATCCCAGTCCCTGCTGCTCCTCGCATCACCTGTCTAGCCTGGTCCATGCCCTCCCCTTCACCAGAGAAACATTCCCATCATTAATTCACTTCCTAACAAGCTGTCTGCCTGTCCTGACACTCCCTCCCACTCTCAGCCACCTCAAGTAGAAAGCAGAGCACATTTAAAAATGCATTCTTAATTTCTTCTTTCTCACCCTAATTTTCCTACCCTTATCTCACAACATAGCTCTGTTACTTGGGGTGAGGATTTGATGCTAATTAGGTTATTTCCCCTCCATTTCTGGTGGCAGCAGTGTCCAAAAGCCTTTTTTTACACTTCCTGATTTATTTTCCATCTTTCTCATTGGTGATTAATTTTCCTTTTCATCTCCTTGGGAGGAGTCTCTCACAGAAGCTGCCCTTGGCTGCAGAGAGCTCATCAATCTCCAAGGTCCTGACCCTTCTTTTCCTCCTCCCCCTGCCTCTGTTTCTCCACTGCCACATTCCCTACTTGTCCCTGGAACAATTTCTCCCTTTGCAACTCCACGTTTTGGCTCCTCTCCCTCCTTCCCCTCACCCCAGGCAAGTAATGAAGAAATTGGAGTGAGAGAAATGAAAACCTGGGCCCTCTGTGGGCATTTCCCACCCCTTTGTGCCTCCTTCCCTCACCCACCTTTGAGATTCCCAGGCTTTCCACTTCTGGGTACTCCCAGCAAGGTTTCAGCCCCTCAGTACCTGAGTGAGAAATGGGTCCAGGGCCAGTCCAGCTCCAGGGATGCAGGGTCAGGATGAGGCAGGGAGCCCAGGGAAGAAGCCAGGCTCACTCCATGGGCTGGCCTTAAATAGAGTCCCAGAGCAGGGAGTGGATGGGGGAGCCCACGTGAGGCAGGTGGGGATGATCAGAGCTGATATTCCTAATCCCTAACGAGGAATGGCTGATACCCAGACTGCCCATATCCCTCGGGGCCTGTCATCCCACCCCTGGAATTCCTGAGCCCCTGTCAACCACAGACACAGTTTTCACAGTTTTTTCACAGAACAGGTGGCTGAGCTGATCCATGTTAGACCCTGGAAAATCCATCCATCCATCCATCCATCCATGGCATGACTATAGGAACCAGCAGGTCCTTACTGTTTTGGCTGCATATGAGAGCTTCTGTCTGCAGCCTTTTCATCTTTCTCCAGTCACCAGCCTTACCTCCAGGGAAATAATCCCAATTTCCATCTGGGGTTGCTCAGTGAGCTCACGTCCGAGCTGTGGCCCCGTGCCTGCTGCTCTGGAAGTGCTGGTGCCCAGTGCTGGTGGGTTGGGGTGGTGGATACATTTAATAATACCTGCTAAAAAAAAGCTCTGGGCCTGTCTGGATGCTGCTCTGGATCCTTTCCAGCAGCTTGGAGAGGCCAGTGCTGCTGAGGTTTGGGGAGCCCTCCTGCTTCCAGGAGCCAGAAGGGCTCTGCTTCCCCAGAATAAAATAAGAACTCCCAGTCTCTCCTTCAGCAGAGGAGCAAGACCCCTCTTCCCAAACATTCCTCCCTGCTCCATGCCCAGATGCATTGTCTGGTCACAGACATGGCCAGAATTGAGTAGCAGCAGTTTTTATGCAGATTTTTCTTATTTTCTAGGCAAAAACCAAAAAGGCCCAAGACAAGGGAGAGCGGAGCCACGTCCTGGGTGAGATTAAGACCCTGAGGAAGGAGCTGAAGGAGCGAGAGGAGGCTGCCATGGCCACAGCCCTCAGCCAGGCCAGCGTTGTCCTCGCCACCAACACAGGTGGGAGATTCTCACCTGGGGGCTGGGTCTGTCCTGCCCCAAAGGCTGTGACTCAGGATTTTAGGGAGCAGTTCCAGGTGTCCATCAGGCGCCTGCAGCCATGGGTGGGAAGGTTTGGCACGTGTGGGAGAGCTTTTCTGGCTCAAGGGTTGTCATCCTTCAGCGCCTGCTTACGACCTGCAGATCTGGTTGCTCGAGGGTCAGTTCACTGAAAGGAAATATCAGTAATTTTAGGCCATAAAAAGGCAGATTGTTAGAGGTTAATGGAAGGATAAATCCTTCCACCTCATAGTCCCTGGGAACTAGCCTCTCAGTTCTTTTTAGCTGCCTGAAAGACAGGGCGAGATGTCCTTCTCCCAGCAGAACTGGTGTTTTTGCTGGAATTCTTGCTCCCTGGGAGTGGAGCTTCCCAGCCAGCTGGGGATCTGTGCGAGTGGCACAAGTCAAGTTATAACTGTTCAACTCACCAGAGAGGATTCCTACAGGCTGGAGAACATTTTGGGAGGAAAACAATGTCTCTGATGGCAAACTGGATCATCCGAAGTGACGCAGGGCTGTAGAGGCAGCAGGATTTACAGCAGCAAAGCCAAATCCCTGCTCTCAGAGCTGCAACAGCACAGCAGCTTTGGAAAAACCATTCCTGTGAAGAAAAATCCCCTAGAGTGGGAGACTGGCTTCTTCACCCTGCCCCCCTCCCTTGGCATCGTTTTGCTTTGGGAACTGCAGGGCTCCTGGAGTTCAGATTTCTGATCAAGGCATGGATTGGTATCAGGAGGTCTGGGACAGAGCAGGATGATGTGTTACAAATGGATTTGTGATGTTAAAAACCAGCCCTGGCTGTGGCTGCCTGCTCCAGTCTCCTTTCCCTCTTCTCAGTGCCTCGAGGGGGAGCAGAGGCGCTGGGGTCTGAGCCCACCTCCCCCTCCCATGCTGTGCCTCAGTTACCAGCGAGGTGGATTCCCCATCCCTCACCCTCTGACTGGTGGGAACGAGGAGTTTCCTTAAGGATGAGGAGTTTTCCTGGCACTGAGGGGCAGCAGGAGGGTGGGTGTAGTAGTAACTTACTACTAAGTTACTACTACAGGTGGGTGTTCCTCTCTCTGCTCCAGGTGAAACACTGGAGCAAATCCTTCTCCTTGGCATCTGGGCTTTGCTGCTGTTGCCAAGCTTCTGGGCCCAGATGCCAGGGAAAAAAAAAGGACAAAGACGAACTGGCAAAACCAATCCTGACTTACACATATCAGTGCTTGAATTCCTAAATCTCCACGAAGGAACAGCAGTTCTGCCTCAGTCGCTGTTATAGCAAGGGAGGTTTGTTCCCAGAGCAGGTTCCTCGCTCCTGCTCAGCTGGGATCCTTCTCCTTCCCCCAGGTGCCTCCTCGGACGGGCCCCTGAAGCTGCTGCCCGACACCCACTTCGACCTGGTGGTGATCGATGAGTGTGCCCAGGCTCTGGAAGCCAGCTGCTGGATCCCTCTGCTGAAGGCTCCCAGGTGCATCCTGGCTGGGGATCACAAGCAGCTGCCCCCCACCATCATCTCCCACAGGTAACAGTCCTGGATCCTCTGTGCAGCTTCTGAATTTTCATGGCTGGAGGCATTTCGTGGCATTTTGGTGCTTGCAGGCTCTGTGGAATGCATTCGGGCTCATCCTCAGGCTAAGCCAAGTCTTCCCTTTAATTCTACTTCTGTGGTTGCCACAGTTATTTATTTAATGTATTAATAGGTGAATTGGCCCAGTGAGATGTTGCATTATCTGCAGGGATTGTAAAACCTCCCAGTCCTTCCGGCGGGGATAATAAGAACAGTTAGTTTGTGGAAAAGAGCTGTGGGCAGTGCAAATTGCCTGTGCTTCCAGGGGAACTGCAAAGAGCACTGAGGAACCTCTGAGTAACTTAAAACAGAAATGTGCTCGTGTTCATCTGGTTTAGGCAGCTCCAGATCTGGAACTGCTGAAGCACAGAAGCGGAGAAATAGGGCTGACTTCATAAACATCCTCTCCCGTTCCCAGGAAATAATGAGCAGGACTCATATCTGCCATCTCACTTGAGCTTTGAACACAGGAAATGAAAAATCCAAGGCAGGCAAGCAGCTCCCAGCACATGGCCCAGAGATAGTGAGAACAACATTCAGGGGCTGCAGCATCCTCTCCTTTCACCTCTCTCAGAGGCCCAAAAGCTTGCTGCTCTGCAGGTCTTGCCAGGTGATAGACACATGCCTGCAGGTGTCCAGGCTGGTGAGCTCCAGAAGCCTCTCCAGAGCCCTCTGCTCTTGGTGTCCTGCTGTTTATTCCCTTGGAATTTGCAGGCTGGCTCTCCATGCCTGGGTTTTCCAAAAGGAAGGCACTTTTTGGAGTAGTATCTCATTGGTGGCAAGAAGAAATTGGCTGTTTGGTCCTTCCAACTTCATCATTTTGTGGAAGTGGTGTGTAAGGTTCCTCTTCTCCTCCAGAGAAAATGCATCCTAGCTCCATAGTGCTCCTCCAGCTGGATGCACCTCAGCAGCCTCAGCCTGGTTCTTCCCCCAGACTGTCAGATTAAGGGCAGAAACACAGTAAAAATCCCAGCTCTGTTACTCTGGAGCGGGGCTGATGTCACTTTTGGCTCCCTCTTTTGAGACAGAGGCAGCTTTTCTTCGCTCCAGAAACACGAGAGCAGCTGCTTCTTTCTGCTCTGTCACGGTGGCTCCTGCCAGGAGCCTCGGCAGCCCAGAGCTCCTCCTGGTCCTGCAGAGCTCCTGCATCTCCTCCTGCTCGAGGAGTTGTGCTTTTCTCTCCATCACCTCTGGCACGGCAGCGCTGGGGGAGCGTCAGACTCCACCATCTCAAAGATCTTCCCCAGCCTAAGCGGCTGTGGTGCAGATAAATGGGGTGCTGGAGAGCCCTGGTGTGGGCTTCCCACATCCCCTGCAGGCCCAGGAAGCAGATCCCTTCCACCTCCTTCCGTGGGTATTTCCAGAGCTCCCACAAAGGCCCCGGCTCACCCTCCACCTCCTCCGTGGTTCAGAGGAAGCAAGGAGCTATTTGCAGGGATGATTCATGCGGAGGACTCCAACCCTTCCGCCCACCTTCCCCTTCTCCATTGATGGCAGCGGGCCTGGAGTGGGTGGGCTCCTATTTTTGGGGCCACGGGGAAGGGTCTGGAGTTATCCAGGATGAATCCAGGCTGGCAGGAGGCTCGGCTGTTACTACAGCAGGGGAAGTGAGCCCTGCTCAGGCAGGAAGGTTCTGTCCTTCAGGAATGCTGCAGGACTCTGCTTTTCCTCCGTGGAATTGGCATTTACCTGTTCCTGGCATCAGCAAGGATGTGTGACGGAGAGTCCTCAGGGTGCTGCTCTTCCCTGCTCCCTGACACACCTGGAGCTGTCCTGGGAGGCAGATGTTTATCAAACCTCGTGCTTTCCAAGCCATTTCTCACACAGACCCAGGGATATTTCTCCATCTTGTTGTCAGTGGTCAGTCCAGGGACGTCTGCACCATCCCCAATCCATGATTCCCGTGTCAGGTCTGGATGGACTTGGCTTTCACTTTGTCACTGAAGTGCCAGGCCTTGGCTTTCTCTGGTAGCTTCCACAGCTGGAATGTCTTGGGTGCACATCCATGGGTTAATTACTATTATTATTAAATACTCCATCAATGTGAGGTGGGAAAACACAGTGCCCTCCTTCTCCAGGCTTCTCCAGCCAAATCCAGCATGTTCTCCAGGGATCAGTCACACCACCATCTCCTGTCTCAGGGATAAGAAAAGATACAGCATGACTGTGGACACAGCTCCAGCCTTCCACAGGAAACAATTCCCTGTTTTTCTCCCAGTACTGATCATTCTGGACACGTCCAGGGCGGGCTGGCCAAGCACAGCATTTCCTGCAGGCAAAACGAGGTGAAACCAGGTTAGCAACAAATCCTGCCTGCTCTGGGCTGGCTTTGGGAATTCTGCCTTTCCCAGCCATGCTTTAGGTACTTTAAAGTAGATATTCCCAAGCATCCCGTGCATGGTTCTGTCTGTCCAGCCTCTTATCCCAATTTTATTTCTCTGAAGCAATCAATAGGTAAGAAAATATCTGCTCAGGGCACTCAGGGTTTCTGTTGGCAGAGAAATCAACCACGGTAGGAATTAATTGAGTGGTAAAATAATGGAAAATTATTAACAGGTGAAGTATTCCCAAGCAGATTAATTCCTCATTATTAATTCAACGCATAACCAACCTCCTGCAGGTCCCTGCCTGGGAATGGTGCTGGAAGGGTAGGGAAGAACATCATTCCTGAGGCTTCCTGTGAGGTCTAGCAGCTGTTTCAGGCATGTGCTTGCACCTGAGTGCCAACAGCTCTCCCTGCTGAATTTCTTTCCCATCCAGGAGATCCAGGTTCTGTGGGCAGAGCAGAGTCAAGGTAATTCCTGATAACTGGAATGCATCCCCCAACCCCACATCCTGCTCTGCCCCCTCACCCCACCTCCCCCAGCCCACCTCTGGCAAACTGCTGCCTCCCAAATCCTACAGCCCTGTCCATCCAGGGCAGGGCTGTAGGATTTGGGANGCAAACTGCTGCCTCCCAAATCCTGCAGCCCTGTCCATCCAGAGGTTTTTTTTCACCTGTGTGCTGCATCCTATGCTTCAGCGAGGAGGAGAGCTAGTGAGGCCCAGCTTCTTGAAAGATCTGTCCTTAATTGTCCCTTCTGCAGCTTTAATGGCTTGGCAGCCTCTCGTGACAGTTCCCAGGAGCACCCCCAGCAGGGATGGGCTCTGTGCTGTGCCCCAGAGCTCGATGGAAGGCCTTCTCCTGAGCTGTTCCCTGCCAGCATTCCATGATCTTGGTGCTGCTTCGCCGTGTCTGCTACCCCTCGGGGTCAGCCCCTGTGTGAAAAATCTCTGAGCACAGCGACTTCCATCCTCTTTCCTTGGCTAGTGCCACCCTCCGTGGGGCCAGGAGAAAGCAGCCAGGCTCCTGAAAGGCTGAATTCAGTAGGAATGTGGTTGATTTGCGCCACAGAGGCAGGGAAAGGGCGCTGCTGGAGATGAAGGGGGAAAAAGCAATGAGCGTGGTGCATCCGTGTGTTAGTCCAGGGAAGGATGGAAATGCTGGAGCAGCAGGGGTCTGGGTGAAACCAGCAAGGCTTGGCTCTGTTGACACCCAGCATTCCAAAATCTGGGGTGGAGCTCTGATCCCAGTGCCCTGGAGTAGCACCAGTGCAGCCTTTACACCCATGGCTCGCGAAATCCTGGAATCACTGAGGTCGGGAAAGACCTCCCAGAGCACCGAGCTCCACATGCACCTCGGGCACCTCCAGGGGCGCTGACTCCGTCCCGCTGGGGTGACAGCGGCAGGATCCGCGTCCGAGCTCCTCCGATCTCACGGCAGCAGCAGCAGTGATGGTGGCACGCCGGAGGAGCCACACCCCGGAGGGTGCGGAGCGGGGCTGGGGCGCGGCCGCTGCCGCTCTGAGGTGCTGTTCCTGCAGGGCGGCGGCCGAGGGGCTGTCCCTGAGCCTGATGGAGCGGCTGGCGGGGCACTACGGGGAGCAGGCGGTGCGCATGCTGAGCGTGCAGTACCGCATGCACCGCCTCATCATGGACTGGGCCTCCTCCGAGCTCTACGGCGGCCGGCTCCGCGCACACCCCTCCGTGGCACAGCACCTGCTCAGGTGGGTCTGCCCTTCTCCTCCTGGTCGTGCCTTAAGTGGCTCCCTAGAAACAGAGAGCAGGCGGGAATAAAGGAGGGATTTATCTGAAAGGCCTTCAGAGGTCACACTCTGGGCTCCAGAGGTTCCAGTGCATCCCAACATGGACAATGACAGCTCACGAGTTCTTCCCACTTGGATCTCAGCATCAATTCCCCAGGCAAGGATGGAATTTGCCCAAGCTTGCCCCCCTGTCCCCAAGATTGTGGTTTGCAGTTGTTGGGCCTAGGAGGGTCTGGGTGTCCTTGGAGAGCTGGAGAGGCTTTGTTGTGTGTGTGTGAGCATGAGAGAACAGCACTGAACGAGCTCCAGGGAACTGCAGAGTGACACTGGGCAGGGCAGGGCTGGGAACACAGAAAAGTTAAACCCTAAGGCATCCCTGGCTTATCCCTTCCCTGTGGAGTTTTCCACTCCTGCTGTGGCTGGTTTTGTTCCAGCCCTTACCTCATCGAGGAGACATTACCTGGGGGGGTTTGTCCTTCTTGCCTTCTGTGTCCTCCTTCTCTGTGGCAATCATGGCGTCCCACAGTGGTTGGGGTTGGAAGGGTCCCCTTTGACTAGAGCAGGTAGCTCCGTATCCCATCCAGCCTGACCCTTCCTGGGATGGGGCATCCATAGCTTGTCTGGCTGCTGCTGTAACATCAGCCCTTTCCCAAATTCCTCCTGCAGGGACCTGCCGGGTGTGTCCTCCACGGAGGAGACCAGCACTGCCTTGTTGCTCATAGACACCGCTGGCTGTGGCCTCTTTGAGCTGGAGGAGGAGGACGAGCAGTCCAAGGGCAATCCAGGTACCGTTGGCCGGAATGGATGGACTGAGGTGCCCAGCCCACCACAGGCTCGGCCACATCCCCATCCCTGGGGAAGGTGGGGTCCCAGGGAGCCTTGCTTACCTGAGAGGTCACTCCCCTCCATAAATCCTCGACCTCCAGGGGCTCTGGGCTGTGTTGGAGCTCTGGTGATGGTGTCCAGCTTGTGGGTGGCCACTCTGGCTGCCATGTCCCCTTGCAGGGATATTTCTCCGTGATGAGGGCTGGAACAGGGTGGAGAATGCTTTCCTTACACCAAGGAAGGGCAAACAGCAGCAGGCAGAGCACAAGCCTGTTTCAGGAACGCTGTGGATAAGGCTCAGAATTACCTCCCAGTCCTTCCTTGAAATCCTGTCTGACTCTTCTCCATGGATTTTCCTAGGACACCGAGTTCTGCTGGTTTTCACCCAAAAAATTAGGTTTCATGAGAGAGCTCGAGTGCAAAGCCAGGCTGGAAAATACGAGGGCAGTTTTTACCAGCTTAAACATCTTTTACCTTCTGTCTGACCCCCACCATCATCTGAGCACCTCATTTTTCCATGCCCCATTCCCAGGGCCCTGCTGAGCACAGCAGGCTCTCGTCGCCTCACGGAGAGCCAAAAATCCAGCTCTGAGAGGACTCAGGGATTTGGAGCAGGGGATTGGAAGCACATCTCCCCCAATTTGGGAGGCAGCCTTTTGGCACAGCTCACCACAGAGTCTTGATGTTTATGGCTGTGTTTTGCTGCAAAGCAGAAGCCCGGCCAATAAACCATGGAAGGATT
Organism: Erpornis zantholeuca; assembly: GCA_013400515.1. Lineage (NCBI taxonomy): Eukaryota > Metazoa > Chordata > Aves > Passeriformes > Timaliidae > Erpornis > Erpornis zantholeuca. Next base: position 126,638 of record VZTN01035807.1, on the reverse strand, counting down.
CGGATGGGATTTCATTTTTCCCCTTAGCTCCCTCTGAACCGGGCACCATCTCGGATAACCAGTTCATGGCAGCCTTTCCTGCTCTTTTGGGGGAGGTCTGGACATCCTTTCCTGCTGTTTTGGGGGAGGTGAGCACATTCCTCTGGCCTCTACTCACCATGACACTCCGTTCCTGTCCCAGGGGAGGTCCAGCTGGTGGGGATTCACGTCCAGGCCTTGGTGGATGCTGGTGTGAAGGCCAAGGACATCGCTGTGGTGGCCCCCTACAACCTCCAGGTGAGCTGTCCCTCTGGTGGCATCCCCCCCTCCTCTCCCTGCCCCTTGGAGCAGCTGGAGGCCGTGGAGGGAAGAGATGCTGGCCAGGTGTCGCAGCCCCAGCCTCGGGAGATGCCAGCGCTCATCCTCGTGGCTTTGGGAGGGAGGCATTTTCCCTTTCCAGCCCTGTATTTCCTTTAAAAGCCACCCCTGGCCCCTTTCTCAGGTGGACATGCTCCGGCAGCACCTCTGCCACAGCCACCCCGAGCTAGAGGTTAAATCAGTGGATGGTTTCCAGGGAAGGGAGAAGGAGGCAGTGATCCTGTCCTTCGTCAGATCCAACAGGAAAGGTAAGAGCTCCCCGGGCAGCGGCAGGGAAGTCCTGCTGTGCTTTGATTGCAGGGCTCTAGCACTTGGCTCTGGATGGATGGCAAACCCCCCCCCCCTTTTGAGGCTTTTTTGTTTCATTAATGGATTTATGTGCTGTCAGTGCTGCAGAGGAGGCGCCCGTGGTACAGCAGGTCCTGGACTGCTCGGTTTGAAGCTTTCCTGGCCCCTGAGGCCACAGCAATTATTTAAGCCAGGGCCCTATGAAGGTCACATCCCATTAGCCCCGCATTTAGGGGAGTAATTTCTTGGGGTTCGAGCCCATTTTGGGTCAGTTCCCTGCAGAAAGTGAGCATTCCAAGCCATGCACAGAAAATGCTGCTTTTGGGAGCAAAATCTAGAGCGGAAAATCAAGTTCTTTGCTATCAGCAGCTGCAGTGAAAGTTAATAGCTGGGAAAAAAGCTGCTGCCCTGGGGGCACGAGGCTCCTGTGGGGAAGCTGAAGGATTTTGTGGAGCCAGCTGAGCAGGATTGCTCCATGATCACCTCTGTTCCCTGCTGGGATCGATTCCTTTTCTAAAGCCACAGCCCTGCTGTCCTGCCTGTGCTGCTGGAGGTGAAATGCTGAGGGCTGGAAGAGGGGAAAAAAGGAGGGAAATATGCATGGAAGAAGGAGGTGACTCTTTTTCCAAAAAGCAGCCTTGTGGGGAGAATGGAGATGGGAACAGCACTAAGAACAGTCCTGATTCTGGAAGGACTCAGCCCTGTGCCAGTGGTCCCAGGAGTGTGGGTGTCCCACAGCCCCTTCTCCTGCACAGGGAGAGGCCAAACTCAGGTGTGGGGCAGGAATTGCTCTCCTGGGGGCACAGGGAGGCTTCTCCTTGACCTGTCCCTCTGCAACTGTTCCTGATCCTGCAGGAAACCTTTGTCTTTAAGAGGAAATCCTTCCCTGTGAAGGTGCTGAGGCCCTGGCACAGGGTGCCCAGAGAAGCTGGGGCTGCCCCTGGATCCCTGGCAGTGTCTAAGGCCAGGCTGGATTGGGAGGTGTCCCTGGCAGGGGGTGGCACTGGATGGGCCTTAGGATCCTTCCCAACCCAAACCATTCCAGGATTCAAAGGAGTCGGACTCATCGGAGAGACTGGGAATTGTTCTCCGAGCCTGAGAGCAGGGAGAGGGGCTGCCCCTGACCCCACCCCTCAAAGGGGAGGCTGCTGAGGCCCAGGCAGGCCAGGCACTGCTCCGGCAGAGACATCCATCTCTCCCTGCCCAGCCTGCTCGCTGTTCCCGGAGCCTGGCACCACCCACGCGCCGCTCTGGCTGCCTGATCCTGCCTGAGTCATCCCAGCACTGCCGCTGCCTGGGAGCACGGCAGCACCTCCCCAGCTTCCCAAACAGCACTCCTGCACACCCTGGGAGAGCCTGGGAGCTCTGTGGGGCAGGGGGAGTTCCTCACCTGCAGTCCCTCCTCTGTCGCGGGGTGAGCCTGTTCCACGCTCGCTCCGTCTCGTGTTTGCTCCCGGCTCCAAGATGAGCTTTTGTCGTGGGTCAGGCAGGGAGATATTTCCCTTTTCCACATGCCTTCCATCCTCTTCCCAATCCTGCGTGCAGCCCTGTGGAACGCAGGTAGAAAGAGGGGCAGAGTGGTGTTTCCCCTTTTCCACGTGCCTTCCATCCTCTTCCCAGCCCTGTGGAACACAGGTAGGAAGAGGGGCAGGATGGTGTTTCCCCTTTTCCACGTGCCTTCCATCCTCTTCCCATCCCTGTGTGCAGCCCTGTGGAACACAGGTAGGAAGAGGGGCAGGATGGTGTTTCCCCTTTTCCACGTGCCTTCCATCCTCTTCCCATCCCTGTGTGCAGCCCTGTGGAACACAGGTAGGAAGAGGGGCAGGTGTGAGCGGGGACCAGAGCCCGTAAACACCAACTCCCAACCCTCCAGCCAAGAAACCGTGGGATCACTGGGACCAAACCCTTACCTGGAGGCAGCCCTGCCCGCTCTGGCACGCCTGCCCCGCTGTCTCCCCAGGTGAGGTGGGCTTCCTGGCCGAGGAGCGGCGCATCAACGTGGCGGTGACGCGGGCACGGCGCCACGTGGCCGTGGTGTGCGACGGCCACACCGTGGGCAGCCTCCCCTTCCTGCGGCGCCTGCTGGAGCACCTGACCCGGCACGGCCTCGTGCGCTCCGCCTTCGAGTACCTGGATGACCTCGTGCCCCAAAACTACCCCGGGCAGGGCCGGGCCCAGCACAAGCAAGGCCCCAAAGTGCCAGGCCCCAAAGTGCCAGGCCCCAAAGCGCCAGGCCCCAAAGCGCCAGGCCCCAAAGCGCCAGGCCCCAAAGCGCGGCCTGCTCCGGCCGGGAAGCTCGAGGCGGCGGCGGCCGGAGCGGGGAGCCAGAAACGGGGAGCACGGAGCTCCCCGAGCGCCCCCGGGCCTGGGAGAGAGGGCTCGGGGACAAAGGAGGGTGGGGACAGGTTCAGGGCCACGCTGGTGGCCTTCCTGGCGAGCGGCGAGGCCCAGCTGGACTTCCCGGCCTCGCTGAACTCCCACGAGCGGATGCTGGTTCACGTGCTGGCCGAGGAGCTCGGGCTGCAGCACCTGAGCTCCGGGGAGGGCCGGGACAGGTACATCAGTGTCCGCAAGAGACTCCCTGAGCTGCCCTCTGAGCAGCCCCTGGTGCCCCCCGAGTCCCCACTGCCCCCCGAGCCCCTTCCCGAGCCCCAGCATCCCAGCGGGAGCACCCCGGGCCCCACAGAGCCGGGGGGAAGCAGCCAGGGCTCGGGGAAAGTGGACCTGAAATCCCTGCACCTGGAGAGAGTCCAGAGGGAGAAAGCCAGGCGGGAGGAGGTGGTGAGGAAGGTGCAGGAGCCCGGCCGTGGCAGCAGGAAAAAGGACAAAGGTGAAGCCAAAGGTGAGTCAAGCTTCTCCTAAGCAGCATGAATTAATTAATGCTCTTCCTTGAGTGGATCTGAAATCCCGGTGGGCTTGCTGCAGACCTTGGGATTTGCCTGCATGCAGGGAGAGGGGTAGGGGTACCTCGGGGCACATTCCTTAAGGGCAGAGCACTGGGGGACCCTTTCCCAGGAGGGAGGCTCGGGAGTTGTGTGGGAGGCTCCCCAGAGTGGGGAGAGGAGCTGAGGGAAGTACCTGGGAAGGATGTAAAGGCAGAGGCTGCCCTGTGGCTGCAGGAGGGTGGATTTGTTCCCAGGCCCCCATCCCCATCCCTGCTCACCTTTCCCAGGAAAAGCAGCCGTGGGGAGTGTGGACGGAGAGGATTTCGATGCTCTGATCTCTGCTGCCATGGAAGCTGACAGGACCTGTGCCTTCCCCCGCTGCAAGGCCTCTGTCACCACCCTGGGCCAGCTCTGCCAGCACTGCCAGCGGCTCTTCTGCCTCAGCCACCACATCCCCGAGGTGAGGAGGGAGCAGCATGGGCTTAGCCTGGGAATTCTCCCTGTGGAGCTGCCCGGGCAGGGTTTCCTTGCAGGGAGTGTGAGCAGAGCCCTCCCTGTCAGAGCCTGTGCCCAGCTCAGGTACACAGGGCTGGCAGGAGCTGACACCTGGGCTCTGCTCACCTCCTCCTCCTGGGAGCTTCTCTGTTTTCCTCTCACTTTGTGCCCTTCTTTACTATTTTCTGGCATTTACACACTCAGGGATAAAGTGAGGCAGGGAGCAGAAATGGAGGGGGCACAAGTTTCAGGCTTGAGCAAGTCTGAAAAGGACTCAATTCCCAGCCCTTTGCACATTCCCTGTGCACCTGAGGGTGATTCCCAGCCCTTTACACATCCCCTGTGCACCTGAGGGTGATTTCCCAGCCTTTATATTTTCTTCTCTGTGAGGGGAGTTAGAAATAATTTAATGGTTTAATAAAATCCACCATCATAAATAACAATTGCTAATTTTAAACAGCAAGTATATGAATAAATATCTCAAAATACAAAAAATCTACACGTAAAATGAAGCTAAAGAAAAAGAAAATGAAAATAAATAGAGTAAATTATAATTAATTATTATAATAATAAATTACAACAATAAAAATAGTAATAAATAAAATAATAAAATATGTCTTTTAAATTATAAAATGCATAAGTAGATACAGCAATATAACAACACACTAATATAATAATATATATCATAATGATGATGATGATAATAATGGTTGTAAATGGTGGGAGCTGATTTTAGGGGGATGCAGAGCAGGGAAAAAGGGAATTCCAGGCTCAGGGAATCCCTGGCTCCCATGGGGGTGATCCCTGCATCACTGCCCATTCCCTGCTCATTCCCTGCCT
>VZTN01035807.1:110205-121538 GCA_013400515.1 Erpornis zantholeuca | reverse complement strand
CCCATTCCCTGCCCATTCCCTGCATCACTGCCCGTTCCCTACCCATTCCCTGCCCATTCCCTGCATCACTGCCCGTTCCCTGCTCATTCCCTGCCCATTCTCTGCCTGTTCCCTGCCTGTTCCCTGCCCATTCCCTGCCCATTCCCTACTCATTCCCTGCCCATTCCCTGCTCATTCCCTGCCCCACTGCCCATTCCCTGCCCATTCCCTGCCCATTCCCTGCCCCACTGCCCATTCCCTGCCCATTCCCTGCCCGTTCTCTCCCGGCAGGCCCACGGCTGTGGGGAGAAGGCCAAGGCCCAGGCTCGCCAGCGGATCAGCCGGGAGGGGCTCCTGTATCCCGGGAGTGGCTCCAAGGACAGATCCCTGGATCCTGCCAAGCGAGCCCACCTGCAGCGGCGCCTGGACAAGAAGCTCAGCGAGCTGACGAGCCAGAGGAAGGGCAAGAAGAAAGACAAGGAGAAATGAGGGATGTGAATCCTGCTTTTTTTAACCTGCAAGCCGCAGCTCAGCCCCCCTGACAGTGGAATGGGGGGAAAACCTGGAGCTGGGAGCCTTCCTGAGCTGCAGGGCTGAGGCAGGGGAGGGAGAGCTGCTGTGCTGTCCTGGTTATCCCTATGGACACTGCTAGGATGGGCATTAAACACCCAGAGCTGTCCCTGTCCCACGGGTCCCTGCAGCACGGAGGTGGATGGAGCAGGAGCATGGAGGCTCCATGCGTGATTCTGTGCTCCAGGGAGGATGGCTGAGGACAGGGATGTGTCCCAGCTCGGAGCTGCACTGTGGCCATTCCCTCCACATCCCGCTCCAGGGATGGGAATAGGGATGGGAATGGGAAGGCCTGGAGCCCAAAGGGTGCTGGCACCACGAGGAGCCGCTCCAGCACGTGGGAGCTCTTCCCTGGGAGAGGCAGCCTTCCCTGTGGCACTCGGAGGTCTTTCCCTCCTCTCTGCTCCCTGTGCCTTCCTGCAGAGCCCCTTGGAGGCTGGTGCCCGCTGGGAAAGCCCACGGGGACAGCAGGTACAGCCACGAGAGCTTTGCAGGTGGGAGAGAGCCTTGGGTCCCTCCCAGACCTTCTCCTCATCCCTCGTGCAGGGTCCACCCTGTCCCACCCCGAATTAGTTCCAGCAGGATCCCAGATCCTTTTGTCCCCAGGATGAAGGAAAAGGTGCAGAGGTGCCTCCAAATAGGAATGGCTGGAGAGGAGCACAATAAAGACCCCTAACCCAGACATTCCCCATCATTTTGGGGCTAAACATCACCAGTTTCAGCACATGTGGAAGTCACTCACCTCATCCCGAGCAGAGCTCAGCAGGAGCTGCTGGGCAGCCAGGGATTTCTGTGTCCATCCTTTCCCAAACACTTGGCTGGGATAGCTAACAAGAAGATTTTCCCCCAAACCTCGTGGCCTGTGAGTACTGGCTGCGAACAACTTCCCACAGAAACTTCCTCATCCTTCAGAAAACCTCATCCTTCAAACCCCTCCATCCTTGGCTCACACCTGAGCACCCGGGGCTGTGTCACCCATGGAGGGGTGGCAGTGGATGGGACAGGGGAGCTCCTGGAGGAAGTGTTGGAGAAGGGAATGTGGGCATCAGTGAGTGGGGACAGGCAGGGGGAGGAGCTGGAGCGGAGGGCGATGAGGGAACAAGGACATCTCCCAAAGGGAAGGTCGGGCAGGACGCCTGGGAAGGGAGAAGTGCCCCCAGCTCAGGGAATACCTCACGTCAGAGTTACTTTTTCATCGGGGAAGAACAGATAAATGGCTCATTCACACCTTTTTCCCTGCTCAGATCATCCAAGCAGCCACATCCCAGCCCGTGCTCATCCCGTGGTGCCGATTTCTTGGCACAGGGCCCCGGACACCCCCAGGTTTCCCAGCCTGGCTTCCCACCAGCATCCTGCAGGCAGGGAAAAGCCAAGGCTCCAGGCAAGGGGGGGCCTGCTCTCCAGCGTGTGCCCTGAGGGGCTCCACCACCCTGCACAGACCAGAGAGGGAATCAGCTCCCCAGAAATCCCAAACCTGGCTTGGGCTAGATCCTTGGGCAGGATCCACGCAGGCTTTTCCTCTCCCTTCCTCCTGAAATGGGAGTCGGGCTTAAAAAATAGGAAATGAGGGACCTCTCGCACCTGCCTTGGGTCACAGAGCCAAGATGTTCCTCTCTCTGCCCAAATCTTGGATCAAATGAGCTATGGGATAAATCACAGCCCAAGTCCAGGATTAGGGGATGGAAAAGTCAATCCCCAGTTGTGAGAGCTGCGTTAAAGGGCAGGAATTTGCTGAGGTGAGTTTGGGTTGGAAAAGTGGCTGGAGTGGGACAAGCTGCCCCTGATCCTACTGGACCTTTAGGGGGTGATTCCCAGGGTGGATCTGGCCTCAAACCCAAGAGGCTGGAAGCCTGTGCAGCAGTGGGGACGGGCAGGGATTTCCCGTGGGGGGGAACAGACGGAAGGAGAAGCCATAGGTAACAATCGATTTCCTGCTGTTACTGCTCCCTTTTTCCATCCTCGCTGGAAACATTCCCACCCCGGCACAGCACACCAAAATCCCTGCCAAAGATCCCCTCAGGATCCCCACCCACGCCGGGCTGGCTTTTATCCCCCCCAAAAACCACCTTCCGAAGGAATCCCCCCCTCTCCCTCTCATGCACTCCACATGTGAGGACTCCGCGGGTTTTGAGGCCGCCGGGAGCTGGCGGAAGGCTCGGGAGCCGCGCTTTGGGGAGGTTCCTGCTGCTTTCGGTCCATCGGGGCTCCTTCCCGGCGGACGCGGCCCCGCACGCACGGGGGCGAGCCGGGATGTGCCCCCGGAGCCGCTCGGGGTCCCTCGGAGCCGCCGAGTCCCCGCTGCGGGCGTCGGGACAGCAGCTAATTCCTGCGGAGCGGGTGCCACATGGAGACAGGCCTGCGGAGCGTGGCCAGCATCTGGTTCCAGTGCGTGGTGCCCATGCCGCTGGCCGCCGGCCCGATCAGCACGTGGCCCGTGTTGTCCCCGCGCCCGTCCTCGCCGCTCTCGGCCACCGTCACACGCAGGGACAGCTCCTGGGGGGCGCGGGGCTGTCACCGACACGCACGGACCCCCCAATCCCGGGCACCCATCCCTGTGTCCCTGCATGCCAGTGACAGCACCGCCCGGCCTGTGCCCTACCCTACCCTCGGGGCCCTCACCCTGCTCAAACCCCTGTAAACCCACGATCCTGCAGCCCCCACACCTACACATCCTCCTTACACATCCTCCTCTTTCCCCCAAATCCATCCGTGCCCCCGTCCACGTACCAAACCATCCCTGTGCACCCTGCTCTATCCCAACCCCACACGTCCATATCCTCCCCAAGAGTCCCCCACGCACATCCCCCCTCTCCAGCAGCCACTTCCACACCTCTCCAGGCAGCCCCACACATCCATAACCCCACACATCCCTAACCCCACAACAGCCCCACACATCCACACCTCTCTAAGCAGCCCCCACACACCCACCCCAAACCAAAGCCACAACCCCACAGCTCCCAGGACACCCCCAGAGCCCCGCAGCCCCCAGGAGCTCCCTGCTGGTGGGTTTGGGGAGCTGGAGGAGCCCTGGGCTGTGTCCCCCCCTCCCCAGCCGGACCTGGAGCACGATGGCAGGCACGGAGAAGATCATGGCCTCGTTGAACACGGGGTTGGTGTCTCCTCTCTTCACTGCTGTCTTCTTCTTGCTGATCTTCCTCCCGTCCTGCAGCAGGTACACCTTGACGAAGGGGTCTGCTCAGAGGGCACGAGGGTGATCAGTCACACACATCCCCAGCCATGTGGACAATGCAGGGGGACCCTTTCTGGTGACCCCTGCCTGGCAGGTCTGTCCTCACAGGGAGTATGATGCCTCAGGGTTTAACTTTTCTATGTTCCCAGCCCTGCCCTGCCCAGTGTCACTCTGCAGTTCCCTGGAGCTCGTTCAGTGCTGTTCTCTCATGCTCACACACACACAACAAAGCCTCTCCAGCTCTCCAAGGACACCCAGAGCCTCCTAGGCCCAACAACTGCAAACCACAATCTTGGGGACAGGGGGGCAAGCTTGGGCAAATTCCATCCTTGCCTGGCTTCTGCTTGGGGAATTGATGCTGAGATCCAAGTGGGAAGAACTCGGGAGCTGTCCTTGTCCATGTTGGGATGCACCGAGGCAGGAGCCTCTGGAGCCCAGAGTGTACCTCTGAAGGCCTTTCCAATCAATCCCTCCTTTACTCCTTTATTCCTGCCTGCTCTCTGCTTCTAGGGAGCCACTTAAGGCATCAAGCAAACGAGACAAAGCGACACAAGCCCTGCACCTCTCACCTGCAGTCACCTTCCCGCCGCTCCACACCAGGTTCTTGGCTTTGACCACCACCACCGTGAGCCTCTCAGCCGTGGGCAGGTAACTCAGGGAGAGCAGGATCTCCCCCACCGTGTCCACCGCCTGCGGGACACCAAGCCCAGGCCGTCACCCTCCGGCCTGTCCCCCAAAACCCGCTCCTGGGAGCTGGGAGGGGGACACCGAGCTCACCTTGTTGGTGTCCTGCAGGTAGAGCCAGGCGTTGAAGGGGCGCGTGGCCAGGTCCAGGTCGGAGAGCTTGAGCTCGGCCACGCCGGTGCTGACGCTGCGCTCGTCCTCGTCCACGCCGAAGACGGAGAAGCGCAGGCTGCCCTCGCCCAGCGCCGCCGGCTCCAGCGGCACCGAGAAGCGCTCGTCGAAGGCCACCGAGTAGGAGCTCCTCTGGATCTGCCAGGGGAAGGGGGGATGGCCCCGGTGCCCGCGGGGCTGGGGGCTGCCTCCCTGCTCCGCCACGTTTCGTGGGAATCACAGCCCCCATCCAGTGGGGATGATTTATTCCCGACGTGACCACAGCGACTGCTCTGCCACCGGGGTAAAGGACAGGGCTGGGGGCCACCCCAGTGCTCTCAGGTACATCCCACGTGCACATCTGGCCTGGCCACATCCAGGATTTGTGGTGTAACCCCAGTTCTCCCAGCAGAACCAAGCAGGAATGTGCCCCAAGGGAATGGCACTGTTTGGCTGACCTTGTCCCCTTGTCACCAGAGGCAGCAGCAGGGCCCACAGCTCATCCCATGGATGCTGATCCCAAAGAACAGGCTGAGGGGAAACCGCTCCAAAGTCATGGATTTAGGGGTGGCTTTTTTCCCCCAACTCCAGCCCTGTTTCAGCATCTGAGATGCCCCACACAAAGCAGGGGTTTGTCCCCTGGGATGGAGAGCTGCAGCCCTGGATAGCACAGAGCAAAGCAGATCCACCAGCTCCCCAAAGCCACCCAACCCCACGGGGTGGAGGAGGGACCCCTCTGTGGGGCTGGGGCACCCCAAAGCCTCCCAGGAGAGGGCTCATCTCCCCCCAAGGACTCTCCTGTCCCAGCCTGCTCCTAACCCTGCTCCATGCCTGGGATGAAGGACACAGAGGTGGCACCTGCCACGCACCCCCTTCCCAGTCCATGCTCTCCCACCAGCCTCCAGAGTTGACTGGAGGGGGATTGAAGTTCCTCTGTGGGAAGAGCAGATGTTGCAGCCCTACAGATTTTACAGCCCTACGGGTTTTACAGCCTGTCTGTCTGCAGCCCACGCTGTCTTTTGGGAGCTCTGGATCGAGCACAACCAAACAGGAGCTGCTATTTAAAACCCTTCCAGAAGCACTGGAAAAGCTCCGGCTGGGCCTTTATCTGTGGCCTGGGGGCAGCCAAGGAGGTAAATTGTGCTGGTGAATTATAAATAACGACACTGAATAATAAATATCTCCAGAGCATAAATAAAGAGCCTGAGATCTGGATGGAAAAATGGTCTAAAAGGGCACTGTGGAAATATTTTGGAGGTAGCAGGAGGTTTGTGTGGATGGAGCAGCACCTCCATCCACCAGTGGAGAGATGCCTTAATGGGATGCAGATTCCTACTCTTTGCTGGAACATCCTGATTAAATCCAACTGGTTCTGCAAAAAAAAGGAGCTGCTGGAAGGAAACTGAGGCTCCTGCTTTCCAAAAGCAGCTTTTGAGGCACTTAAAAAGGGAGGTTTTGCCCACCACCAACCCTGGTGGTGAAAACATGTGGATTTCCCACTGCAGCATGGGGAGGGAAAAGCGCTGGGGCTGCTGTGGGAAGGAGAGGAACTGTGGGGACTCAGGAGGCTGTGGGGCCATGGCAAGACACCTGCAGCACCCGCCCAAACTGCCACTGACTCCAAATCACACCCCAGGCCACTTCCTCCGCCTGCCACAGCATCCCCAGGAGCAGGGGCAGCCAAGCAGGAGAACTTGCCACCAGCCACGCTCGGAGATGAGAAAGTCAGCCCAAATCCCAGCCAAGGGGGAGACACTCCTGCCTCTCCTGGGTGTCTGATGTGCAAACCCACCTGGGACACCCCCAAAATCCTGTGCCAACCCTGAACTCCCAGCTCCCAAACCCCACAGCTGCCTCGGGGAGCTGAGATCCCAAAAACCCCGTGCCAGCCATCCCCGGTCCTGGCATGCCTGGATTTCCCTGCTCCCAAACGACACCAATTCCTCATGGAATGTGGCCACGGGACGCTGCCACCCAAACCCCCGGGGCAACCCGGGCGCACGGGGGTCTGCGGGGGGCTCCGGGAGGGAAGGAAGGGCTCACCCGGGAGATGCCCACGATCTGCTCGGCCGGGAGGAGGCTGATCCGCAGGAAGCAGGACTCGAAGCGCGCGTCCTCCTTCTCCAGCAGGTCCTTGCCCTGCAGCAGCGTCACGTGCAGGGCAGCCGCCCTGGCGTCGTACTCCATGGCCACCTCCACCTGCCCCACGGTGAAATCCTGCCCGAAGTTGTTCCCGATGGACGAGATGGAGTTGAGGGAGTCGGCCGAGATGGATTTCCGCAGGGGCCCGCAGTGGGCCAGGCCCAGGTCTCTGCCCATCAGCTCCAGGCTGCCCAGCTCCTGGATGCTCTCCAAGGTGTCCTCCGCCCTCAGGCTGCTCTTGCGGGACGAGGAGCTCCGAGCTGGCGCCCGCTGCGAGCCGGGGGTGAGCCCTCGCTGCCGGGGGAAGGAGAGCGGGCGCTGCCATCCGTGCCATCCCTCCGTGCGGGCCCGGACAGCTGGGCTTCTCCTCGGGCGCATCCCGGCCCCTGCCTGGCCTCAAGCTGCCGCGGCAGCGAGCCCGGAGCTTCCCGCAGCTCCCAGCTCCAGCGATCCCCCCCAAAGCTCCAGCAGCACCGCGTGGCTGCTCCCCTCCGCGAGGGGATCCGGGAGAGATTCCCACCCTGCCCCCGCGTCCCGCGGGCTGCCAAGGGAAGGAGACAATCCCCACCTTCCCCCCTACCTTGCTCCTGCCGTCCGGACACGCCGCTCCGTACTTCTGCTCCAGGTACCGGTAGTCATAGTTGGGGAAGGGGGAAGGGGCCGGGTAGCTCCCGGAGCGCCAGAGCTTCCATAGGTTGATGGCCGCGATTCCCAGCAGCGCCAAGGCGCCGGCGGCGTAGAGCCCGATCTCCCAGCGCGGCGGGCTGGAGGCCACTGCAGGGCACAGGGGCTCCGTGAGCTGGGCACGGGCCCGGCAAGGAGCCTACAGCCTCGGCTGCTGCCAGCCGGGAGCTCGGCTCCAAGCTCCGAGCACGGGATGGGCCGAGGAGGGGATAAACCGCAGCTCCCACCACCCGGGGTTCTGCCAGCGGGTCAGGCGGGGGCTCTGCCGGCCGAAAAACGCCAGCCCCGGCTTGGCTTTCCCGGGAGGGGAGGTTCTGTGTCCCAGCCCCGCTTCCCAGCGAGCTGCCGTGTCCCTCCCGAGGTGCCGGGGGTCCCTTTGCCAGCCACGGACAGATGTGCCCGGCGCACATCTGCATCGCCCTCGGCCCCGCGGGACGGCCCCCGCTGCTGCCTGGCGATGCCGGGAAACGCCGGGAGCAGGGAAAAACCAAAGGAAAAGCTGTGGGAAACAGGCAGAGCCCCGCGGGTGCCGCCGGAGCGAGCGGGGAGGGAGCGCCGGGCTCGGCTGCGAGCGGCTCCTGCTGCATTGCACCAGCCTCCATCACTCCCGCGCCGAAGCGGCCCCGGCCGCTCCGTGCGGCACGGAAAAAGGGGCAAAGAGAGGATTTCGCATCCCGGAGCGCTGCCGGGGAGTCCTCCGGCATCACCGCGCCGCAGCGCTCCCTCCTCCGGAGCCGGAAAAAGCCCAAAGCCAGGCTGGGCTCCCACATCGCAGGGACAACCTGCTGCTCCCCGCAGCCCTCCTCCAGCGGCACCAGCGGAAGGAACTGAGTATTCCCATCCAAAGCAGGTGCTTCGGATCCGGGAGCAGCCCTCAGGGATCTCCCGGGTTAAACCCGGGTCCTGCTGCCTCCACCTCGACCCAAACCCCTCAAGGGCTCTGCTTTATGCCCGCTTCCCGGCTAAGGATGCTGTGGGAAGCAGTCGGAGGCTTCTCGTGCCAGAGCTCCCAGGCTCCTGCTATGGCGGAGGGGCCAAACTGGCAATAAAATCGGGAATAAAAATAGCAGAATACCCTTTTGCAGGCTCCTACCTCTGAGGAACTCCAAGCGCGAATCCCAGCTGAGCTGGAACCTGCTTCCCCCTCATTCCTGCCCGTTTCCCAGGGCTGAGCTCTCGCGTTGGGAAACTTGGAGGTTTTAAGGGTTTTACCCTTGTTTTAGGAAACAAAACCCCGCGGGCACGCAGAGCAGAGGGTTCTCCCCACGGAAAGCAGCGAGGACCAGCCATCCCTTCCCCCCCAAAAAAACCTCGGCGTGAGCGCCAGCAGCCCTGCCCCAAACCCTTCCCGGGCTCCCTGGGGAGGACTCACCACTGAAGCGGGATCTGCTTACGTGCCCAGTGTCCATGGCAAACGCTCCCGGCGAGCGGGACAGCCTGGAATGCGCGAGACGCGGCGTCAGGATGAAGGGGAACAACTCCAAAATGCCATTTTCCAGCAGGGATGCTCCATCACTGCTCCCCCTCCATCGCTCCCGGCCTTGGCTCCTCTTCCAGGCGCTGAGCAAACGCGCTGGAGCCTCTCGGCCACCGGCAGGAGCCGAAGGAGGGACAGGAGCCCTCGGGAAGGGGCAGAGCCGCTCGATTTAACAGCCGACATTCCCAACCTCCCTGATCGTGGACGTTCCCCCTCCAGGAGCCCTTTGCTGCTTTTCCAGCTGAAGCCCTTCCTTTGCCTCCTGCAGTTTCCCAGCCTCTCCCGAGGCTTTGCCCCAGCCCCAGCCGAGGGGGGCAGCCCCATTCCCTCATTTTGGGGTCACTGCGGGGTTTAGGGGATGCTGTTCCCCAGGAATCAGCTCCTGCAGCGGGAAAGCTCGGTCGCCTTTCCCCCAAAAAGGAATTTTCCCAGTTGAGTCAAAAGGAAGCTGCTCTGCCAGGCAGATCCCAGCACAGGCACCACGGATGCTGAGGGGGTTTATCCAAGCTGTTCCTGCTATGAAAAGAGGTTTTGGGATCCCCCAAAACCCCCAACGGGAACTGACCAGCACCCCCTGCTCCCTGGCATCCGTGCCGGGGATCACAGACCACAGGGAGCTGGTGGGATCCCACAGACCCCACGGGGACACGACCTCAGCCCTGCACCCCACACCTCCCTCAGAGCCCTCTCCAGAATTCCCAAAGCCCACTCATGGAGCTGGATTCGGCCTTGGACAGACGATCCTGCAATATTTGGGCCTCACTTTCCAGCTCCCCCCAAAAACCCACCCAGGCTCGCATTTTAACAGGCACAAGAAGGAATTCCGTGCCATGGAATATCAGCTGTGCTGGCCCAGCCCCCGCTGCAGGGGCACACGGCCCATCCTTGGCATAACAGGAGGGAGGGGAGCCCTAAATGGAACCCGAAGGGGCAGCGATGGTGCCCAGCTCCTCCCTGCCCTCCTCCCTCCGGCACAAACCCCCCAGGCAATGGATAAAGCGCTCCTATCCCGGCTGAGAGCCTGCCGAGCTCCCGGAGCTCTGGGCTGAGCTCAGCTCGAGACACGCTTTGCTCTTCAGTGCTGAGAACTGACATCCCAACAGAGCAACGTGATGGACATTTACCCTGAACTGCCTCTTTGCACGCCCTGAAAAGCTCCTGTGCCCAAGCGAGGGGCTCTGCTCCTCTCCCTGCTTCCCAATTATTTTTAATATCAAAACAGCAAAGTTTTCAGGACCAACTTTCCCTTTAAATCCCTTCAAAGTCCATCTCTTCCCAATTTCTTCTGGAAATTAGAAGTAATTTCTAATTTTTGTTTCCTTCCAGAGCTTCTCGCCCCAAAACCTCCTCTCTAATGAGCTCTAAGCAGCAAGTTAAGCAGATTTCCAAGGCATCACCTGGAAAGAGACTGCGGTGCTCAGCACTGGGATGAAACCCAGAGGTATTTTCCTAGTAGGAAAACAGCATCAATCTCTCCTGAGCGAGGAAACGGGGGTGGAGGAGCTCGGGGAAGGATTTATGGCGCTTTTTCTGTTAACTAAGCTCTTCCCTGGAGCGTTGCACCGAGCTGCTCTGACATCCCCCTGACCTGCCGCTCAAATCCCTGGGAAACCAAGCCTGAGGCACCGGGGAGGGAGCAGGCACCGCTCTCCCACCGCCGGCAGCACAGGGATCGAAGGATTTTTCACCCACAGCCCTCCAGATCAGGCTGCAGAGCCCTGGTTTGGGGCGCAGAGACTCAGAATGGGGGGCAGAGTCCCACGTTTGGGGTGCAGAGCCCTCCCCATCCATCCCAACACCCCAATGCCCAGGGCCAAGGCAGCCTCATCGGGAGCTGCTGCAGAGCTCAGATCCCTTTTCCTGCTTGGAGAGGCAATAAAACAGCACCAAAGCCACCTGTCTCCCCTGGAAAAGGGTGTCCCCACCAGCCTTCAAGGGCTGCCACCTCGCTGCTGCCAAGGCCACAGGCACAGAAACCCCAATTGCTGGTCCCAGAGCCCCCCCCGAGCACGCTGCAGTCCCCGAACGTCCCGGCCCGGCTTCCAGCGATCTCCCTGCTCATCCTCGCTCCCCGTGCTTCTCCGGACAGCCGTGCCCGGTGTGCTGAGCCCGGCCTAAACTCGGCTCGGTGGTGAGGCCGGTCCCCCCTCAGCCCTGTCCTGCCCCCTCCAGCCCTGCTCCATCCGCAGCGCTCACAAGCGGGATGGAGTTCGCTCCCGGCACGAATAAAGACGCATCCCAAACTTGCCAAGACACGAGGATTTGGGCTCTGCTCTCCCCCAGCGCCCCCGCAGGGCACACATCCCCCCCCACCATGGGCACCCCCAAAGCCGCGCCCCCCGAGCTTTACCTGGACAGGTACAAATCCTCAGGGCTCCGCGGGCACCCCCGGGCGGCCCCGGCATCCGCCGAGCTGTGTCCGCTCCCGGGGTTGAGGCGGGGACGCTGCGAGCCCCG
>VZTN01035807.1:75915-110089 GCA_013400515.1 Erpornis zantholeuca | reverse complement strand
AGACCCTCCCCGGGGCTCGGCTCGGCCCAGCCCGAGCCCCCCGGCACAGCCCCGGGGCTCTCTGGCTCTCGTTTGCCTGCCTGGCTCCCAGCTTTCTTGAGGAAGTCGCCATAAAAATAACTCTCAACGAAATTCACCCCAAACCCTGCAAACGCACCCCAAATCCCAGCCAGGAGCGAGGAGGGACAACGCCAGACCCCTCATCCCACACCAGAGACCCTCTGCTGTGTGCTTGGCCATAGCAGCCTTCCCCAAATCCCCAAATCCCACTTCCCAGGGACTCCCTGCTCCATCCCACGGCACCTCTCCATCTCCAGTGCTCCTCCCCGTGCAGCCTGATGAGCGTCTCTCTCCACGGGGTCCCACCTCCCCTCCCCTTGTCCCTCAAAGGGTGCGGAGCCCCTCGGGGTCTCCGGATCACCACCCCAAAGCCGAATCCTTGGGCTCTCCCTCGCCCCAAACACCTTCCAGCTGTGTGTCCCTCCCGGGGCCATCCAGAAAGGTCTGGGCTTTGGATGTTCCTTAGGAAACCCATCAGATCCTCTCCCTCTGCCCCAAAAGGTGGAACCTCCTGGGGTCAGGCCCCCAAAGCCCCCGGGGCAGTTAGGCTCCGTGCCCACCAGAGCCGTGACACCGTGCCCACACCTGTGCCCACAGCTGTGCCCACACCGTGGGACCTTCCCCTTCCCTTCCCTGCCCTCACACCCGCGGCTCACCCACCTCACCTCAACGCCAGGCGACTTCCAGGGCAGCAAGGAGCGGCTGCAGACAGCAGGAGCAACAGTGTGCCCGGAGAAAATGGAATAATCGGGATTTTGTGGGGAGAAATCACCCCCACACCCTGAGCAAAGGTGGGGTCAGGGGCCAGGGAGCAGCGTGACATTCCAGAGGAGCTGGAATTCCCAGGAACACCCAGAACATCCAGGGCCAGCTCAGCCCTGGCTGCAGGCTCCCTGCTCTGCAAAGATCCAGGCAGGGCAGCACTGGGAGAAGCTCCCATGATCTTCCCGGTAGGAAGTTCATTTTCAGGGTGAAAACAGCAAGTTGTGGCTGTACCAAAAACGCTGCCTGGGTGGGAGAGCTGCCTCATCCTGCAGCTCCTTTCCCCAGTTCCCAGAGCTCTGTGCATCCCCAGGGATGTGGCAGGATGTCCCCTGCAGCACAGCCCGGGACCAGCACCCTCCTGCAGGGCACCTCAGGGCTCACCACTCCAGACTCCAGGCAAAAGTGACTCCCAGAGCTGTTCCAGACGGGATCGGATCAGGCTGGGGTTTGGAAATCTCCGAATGCCCCAGAGCTGGGCACGGGGATTCCTGCAGCCTCACACAGACACCAACTCTCCTACTGCAACTCCTCCTTTTTAAAGCCAACACTTACCTCTGGCCAAGCTCTCCGTGCAGTCAGGGTGACCACGGGTGGGATGCCTGCTCCAGGTGGGCTGGACACTCCCGTGGGTGGGAGCAGGAGCCTGCCCCCTCTGCCCTCTCCACAGGGAGGGTCCCATTTCACCAAACATCATTCCCACGAGGACTCTTGGCTTCCTTCCATCTCCTCCCTCCGAGGCTGCATTGAGCACTGCCTCGAGACCATCCCCACAGCATTCCTTAATCCAAGCGAGTTTGCAATGACCAGAGCTCCCCTTTTTCCCTGGAACCCTGGGCACGTTCCTCACCTCAAGGCCCAGCACCCACCCTCCCATCCTGTGTGCTGGAGGGGGCACAGCCTGACCCCCTCCCTCACTCCCCTTGGCTCCATGTGTGAGGGGACAGGAGAGGACTCAGGGCACACATTACCCCAAAGGACAAACAGAACTCAAGGGGCAGGATCCAGACTATCCCTGGGATCTCTTGGACGCAGACAGATGAGTCAGTGGCTCGTGAGTGAGGCCAAAGCTCCTGGATCCTTCTGGATATTCCTCACCAGGTGCTGCCAGCGCAGTTAAATGGCCCTTTGGTGGGAGGGGGGTGCAGGGACAAGTCCCCCCAGGTCACCTGGCCACCTCCTCAACTGGGGATTCCCAACTTCCAGACTGCCCATTGCCCACTTTTTCTGGCTGGAAAGCATTTGGAGACACTGAGGCTGAGCATGTTGGCTGTCATTCCCATACCACACCAAGCAGGATGAAAGCCCCAGCTGTGTGCTGCTGGGCAGCAGCTCTGCAAGCTCCTGCCACTTGACAAGTTTGGGGATGCACTCTTGGCATGCATGTGGTGAGTTGTTTTCTTCTGCATAAACACTTCCCTGAAAAACAGCCAGGCTGGATGGAGCAGGGACAGGGTAAGGCAGTGCCCGGGACAGCGATGTGAGGGCTCAGAGGATGCAGAATCCACGTGGGTTAGAGGAGCTCTCACATTTTGGAATAATGGCCTGGGGAAACAAGGCAGCCCAGGCTTCCCATTCCCTTTCCAGGATGCTGAGTCACCAGCAGAAAGAGGGCCTGGCTCGGGATGCTCCCTGCCTGTGCCGTGCCAGGGCCGTGCTGGGCCAACAGGGATGGGGGTGTGACACTGCAGGAACAGCTTTCCCAGAGAGCCCTCGCTGCAGAGCCATCCCTGGAGCAACGGGGCAGTGACAAAGGGTGGCAGAGCCTGGCGTGGCCCTGTCAGACCCCAAGGTGGCCCTGTCAGACCCCAAGGTGGCCCTGTCAGACCCTGGAGCTAAGCCCCCCCAGTGAGGACAAAGCAGAGCACGCCAGGCCGATGGGACACGCCCGCTTTCTGCTCGTGACACATTTTACTCCGCAGAGCGAAGGCAGGCTCGCCTTCCTCACTTCACCTTCCCTTACACTGAAGAGATGACCGAGACTAAAAGAGAAATTAAAAATAAGAGCTAAGGAGAAGCTGTCTGTCCCCCCGGAGCTGGGACACGCCACCCGAGTGCCGCAGGCCGCTCCGGGACGCCGGGAGCCGGCGGGATGCCCTGCGGAGAGGCTGGAGCAGCAGTGGGGTGCGGCACATCCCGGGCAAGGAACGCGGCTCGGCCACGGGTCCCCGTGTGCCCGCGGTCACCTCGCCCAACGCTTCACCCAATCCTCCTCCTCCTCCTCCGCAGCAGCAGCAGCTCCAGGTAGTTCCAGCAGGAAGAACAGAACTCATTTCCCGTGCCTGGTCTCCGTACGCCCCAAAACAAGCGTTCCTAATGCCCGAAGGCCCCGCGGAGCTCTGGGTTCCCTGGGAACGGAGCGGCAGATCCCCGCGTGCCACGCTCCGAGCCCCATCTCCACGCCTGGCTCCGAGGAGGACCCGCGGTGCCCGCTGAGCTCCCTCCACAAGGACTTCCTCCGGCCCTGCCCGGGTGACACCAGGAGAGGGGGGGGCCGTGCCAGTGCCGTCCTCCCCGAGAGGATTCCCACACGCTGGAACGCTAACAACGACAATGAGGAGTTAGGTAGGATAAGGTGGGGACTGCGCACCAGGCCCGCTCGGGCACCGCGAGTTCCTGTCGGCCCCGTGTCCGCGCTCAGAGCTTCCTCTCCCGGAGTTTGCTCCCGTCGGGCTCATCCAGCAGGGCTGAGTGTCCGTCCCCGTTGCTCAGGCATTTGTCCTTGTCGTGCCTGTGCTCCTGCTTCTGCCGCCGGATCTCCTTGTAGCGCAGGGTGATGTCCCTGCAACACACAGGGCGCACGCTGCCAGCCCGCGGGAGGAACGGAGCTTCCCGGGATAGCAGCTCACTGCAGCCCCTGCTGGGCGTTTCTACAGGGGCTCATGCACTGATCCACCGGCAGCCTGTGTTTCTGCCTGGTGGCTTGGCTCTTCCCACCCCACCAGAGCACAGCAGGCAATCCTGCAAGCTCCCGGAAGCAGGAGCGGCCACCCTGCCCCTCCGCACACCGCTGCACTTCCTACAGTCATGGAATGGTTTGGGTTGGAAGGGACCTTAAAGCCCATCCCATTCCAGCCCCTGCCATGGGCAGGGACACCTTCCACTCTGCCAGGCTGCTCCAAGTCCAGTCTGACCTGGCCTTGGACACTTCCAGGGATCCAGGGGCAGCCCCAGCTTCTCTGGGCACCCTGTGCCAGGGCCTCGGCACCCTTACAGGGAAGAACAATTCCTTCCCAATATCCCATCTAACCCTGCCCTCAGGCTTCCCCCTTGTCCTATTCCTCCAGTCCCTGACATGCAGAGTCCCTCTCCAGCTTCCTTGTGGGCCCCTTCCCACACTGGAGGGCTGCTAATCCCTTAGGCCCCTTAGGAAAGCAGCTGCTTTCTACAATCCAGACAGAAAACAGCCAGGATCAGACCCAAAGAACTCCCTGTTTACTTCAGGACTTGCAGCCACCCAGGAGAGCTGTGCTTCCCCCCCAGGCAGTCCCAGGGAGCACATTTGAGGGCGAGGATTGAACAAATCCCCCTAAAACCCTGGCCAGCCCCAAGGGCAGCCCCACTCACCGAATGAAGAAGCGCCAGGCTGTCCAGGTGAGCACCAGGATAATCCCCAGGATCCAGCACTGGGTGATGTAGAAGGGCAGGGAGAGGGTGAGCGTGTAGGGGTCGTACTTGACGACGATCAGGAACTCCGTGGCAGTAATAGCAGCAACCAGCCAGGCCTGCTGGCCCAGCTTCTTGTGGAACTTCCTGCAGGAGGAACACAGACAAAGCCATCTCGTTGCTGTAGAATTAGGGATGTGGAGCAATCTGCACAAGAAGACAGCTGGGGCAGTGAGTTCCTTCGGCTTTGCACACTCCTACAGGTCTAGCTCAGATCACACATGCACTAAGGCTCTGCAGGATGACACTGGCACGGTGCTGTCACTTCAGTTTCCTATCAAAGGCTATAAAAGCAAGAGAGGTTAAACTCTGTCACCACAGAAAGCAGGGAAGTGTCCCCATTCCCAGGTAAACCCACACAAACGATTCTCTGACCAGCCTGAGACCAGCTGATGTTCAGGGGATGGCTCCAAACGGGAGCTTCTCACACACGAGGCCCAGAGCTGTATTTGACACCAATGTGTTGTTCAAGCTACACCAAACTATCCAAAGACACTGGGAAAAAACATGGAATAAATCAAGTGCAGGCAACTGCTGACACAGAGGGGATGAGTGCATTCCTTCTTAAAAGGTATCCTGCCTGGATCAGCTCGGATGAAAGGGCTGCAGAAACTGCTCCAGGTGGTGACAGATTAAATGGGCAGAGACCAGCCCTAACCCACAGGCAGAGAGATGAAAGGAGGCAGCAGATCTCTCACAGGGAATTCCAGCTGCTGGGATGATGAGGGCAGCTTTCTGCTCTGCTGGGCTGCTTCCTTCTCTGCCATCCTTTCCCTAACATCCCTCATCAAAGAGGATGCCACCACAAGAGCTGGGCAGCCCCTAAGGCTGCCGAGGAAGAGAGCTGCTTTCCTGCCCTAACTCTCGGGAAAGATGTGAAAGATTTTTCTTGTGATGAAGGAAATAAAAATCCATGGCCTCGATGCAGACTCCTTGGAAGCGACAGGGAGACTCCAAGCAGGAATGTGGGACTAGGTCAAATGCTGCAGGCTGTGGCACCAGGACGTTCCTGGTCGGGAACACTTCACACATCCAGGCCTTGGGAACTCGGGGAGCCGGTGGATCAGGACAGCAGGGTGGTGTGTGAGGGCTGGAGAAAGCTTCTGGGACTTCTTCTGGGACTATGGCAGTTCCAGGCACTTCATTGTCACCACGCTCAGCCCAAGGTCCTGCAAGCAAAGCCCCGGAACTCTCCGTGGATACTCAGAATCCCAAACAAGGCAAGGAGTCTTCATGTTGGAATTTTGCTGCTGGTGCTGGGTGGAGAGACCTCCTCAGTTCATCCCAGACAGTCCCACCACCACCAGACAAGGCAGTGAGCCACGTTTCTGTCAAGGAAGGGCAATGGAATATCCCAACCTTTGAGCATTAAGAGTTTCCAAAAGGAAAAAGGTCAGCAAGGTTTCCCAGGTGATGCAAGCCAGGAGCCTCTGGCACAGCCTGCTCTTCCCAGCAGCTTCTCCCTGCACCACCAGGGGAAGAAGCCTGAAGGATCCTTGGCTTGAATGATGTGCCAGTGAAGCTGGCATAGGGGGGCAGATGCTCTCTGCCTGGCTGGAATGCAGGGAGGAACTGCAAAACCCCACGCACAGAAGGCACCAGGTAGGAGCGGGCGCTCGGCTCTGCCCTTCCGCAGCAGCAGCACCTGATGTCAGCTCTGGGGGCATCAAGCAGAGCCAGGAAGGCCAGGATGAGAGGGGAGGAGCTCCCCCAGCAGGGAGCACGGCAGGAGGCGGTGGCAGTGACCGGGATGAGCCAAAGGAAGCAGGGCACCGGCGAGGGATGGCTCTCCCAAACTCCAGCGTTATGCCAGTGTGGCTGAACAGAGGGCAAAGGAGCTTTTCCAACCCCAACACAAGAAGATGAATGGTGCTAAGGAGAGGAGCTCGGCAGCGAGGCAGAGACTCTTCTTACCTGTGAGTTGGAGGCACGTCCCAAACCAGTAGGTCCAACACCAAGGGCAGGGCATCCTGCCCCTGCGGAATGTCCTGAATTCCGACTAAGCAATGTGGGCTGGCCCTTCTTCCCACTTCTAGGAGTCAAAGCCTTGCAAGGGAAACTGATCTTCAGACCATGTTGGAACCCTAAATTCTGAACACAGACACTTTTTTTGCGTTGGTCAGCGACAGACAATGAACACCCCTGGAAGCCAGACGGTGCCTTAGGCTGAGGATGTGGGCTCAGGCAGGTTGTGACAGTAAAAGAAAAGGTGATTTTGAGAACAAAGCTTTCTCAGCTCTCACATGGTCTGCAGAAACAAAAGCAGCGAGGACAAATATGATGCTGAGGTGGGAACAGTCTCAAGTACATGCACTGCTGTGTGTGGTGCTTCACCTGCAGCACATCCTACTACCGAGGGCCTCCGACCTGCAAGAGGATGCCAGGAGAGCTCCAGAGGGCCAGGGGAAGACAGCTCAAGGAAAGAAGTGCCTTTAAGAATCCCATTTTTTAGCCTGGGCCCTGATGTCCCCCGGAGGGCACATCCAAGGACTGCAGTTCCTGGCTCTCGGTCTGCAGTGGGAGCACGGCGCTCCTCTGCCCACGAGCCAGTGGCACTCCAGCTCATTTCCACCTCCCTTCTCCACAGAGAGATCACTACCAGACACTGAGGTTAACACAGTGCTCACACTGTGCCCTTAACAACAGCTGCTCTCTGACCAGGGGCAGTGAGTGGTACCTCCAAAACAAAGGAACACCAAGCAGGATGCTTTGGGATCAGGCCTTTTTTTCCATCCCTGACAAAAAGCTGAACTGGTGCCCGAGATGGATGCCAGCAAGCTGGAGCAAGTTCAAAACAAAGCACGTGGAGCTCGACATGGGAAGGACAGAGAGCTGGGGCTTACGGGTCGTCCATGAAGTCGTAGATCTCCCTCATGGCCACTCCTCCCACGTTGACAAAAAACACGAGGCGGAGCAGCACCAAGTAGTGCTCGGGGGGCATCCACAGCACAAACTTCAGGTAGAACGTGTTCAGCTCTGCCAACAAAAACTGGGAGAAAGGACCCGTGGGTTACAGCTGGAAAACACCCCTGGATGAAGCCTGCAATGCCCCTCTCCCCCTGCTCATTATCACTGAGCAGCACCAACCCAAAACCAAATGGGTTTTTAAACATTTCCCCTACGTTGGAAGGGGCACTAAAAACCACAACAAGAACATGGACAAGCAGCACCCTCCAATTTCAGACAAGTTTGTGAACTCCAAAGAGTGAGCCTCAAGTACCTGCAGAAGCACTGAGGACAAATTCCAGCAGCCCAGCTTTTCCTTTCCCTGTCCTTTCACACTCCCAGCAGCCCAGCTTTTCCTTTCCCTGTCCTTTCACACTCCCAGCAGCCCAGCTTCTCCTTTCCCTGTCCTTTCACACTCCCAGCAGCCCAGCTTCTCCTTTCCCTGTCCTTTCACACTCCCAGCAGCCCAGCTTTCCCTTTCCCTGTCCTTTCACACTCCCAGCAGCCCAGCTTCTCCTTTCCTTTTCCTCTAACACCCAGCTGAGGGAGCCCCACCACCACAAGAGGCACGAGCTGCACCTCCTGGGGGGCCAGGCTGGGTTGTTGCTCCTCAGTTATGCAGACTCACCCTCCAAGCCAGCTTGGGAAAGTTGATTACAAACGAAGAGCAGGATGTTCTCTCGAGCAGCTGCCCTGGCAGTGTGCTCAAGGGAGCAGAGAGACACCAGATTGTCACTTCAAAAGAAGTGATAACAAAGGGCATTAAGCATTGCTTAAGCCCAAGGAGTGAGCCAGAACCTGAAGCTGCTTAGAACCTGTCAGCTGAAGCTGGGATGTGCTAAAAGAAACATAATCCCACAGTCCAGTATAAATTCACTGGGATCTCTGGTGCAGCAACTCTGATTTCTTCAGGGTGCAAACAGCAACCTTTTGGGGAAAACATCTATTTTATTTATCTCTTTCACTCCTCCTACAAAGCAGGCCTGGTGTGCCACATGAGCTTGGCCAGTGTGTCCTCCCAGCAGGAGCTGGGAGCTTGTTCTGGCAAAACACAGAGTTCTGTCCTGTGCCACAGTGCCTCTGGGTCGCTGCTGCAACCCTGGAAACTAAGAATTTTAAATTCTCTCTGCTCAAAAAACACTGTGCCACAAGAAAACCCTACATTTGATCTGAAGCCTTGAAATAAGCATCCAAAATTGAGTGATGGCTCTGAAATCATGTCATGAATGGAAAGTGTAGTGTCACAAAGTAAAAAATGTGAAATTTAAAGTTTTAGAATATAGCAATATATATATATATCAAAGTAAAAATTTTAAGGTGCTAGCCAGATAATTCTTTTTCACTTTCTTCTTCCTTCTTCTTCATAAGTTTAAATGTCTTACAATTAAATAAGAAAATTCGCACTGCTGAACTTAGAATATTAAGTTAGAAATCAAAATAATTTAGTTAGCAAATCATTATTAGACCAAAAGTCCTTGAAAAAGCTCTGCAGAGAACCACCATTGTTAATCTTGTTTTACCTTGTTAGCAGAACTCACAACTTCTAACCTCTCTGGGTTTGCTCTCCAAGGGACACCTCGATTGTGCCAGGCCCCAAAATGCATCAACTAAAGCCTTGAGAGGAGGGGAAAACTTGGGGTAATTCCATCATTAATTGAAGTTATAATTGGAGAATTAACCCTGATGTGCAAACAGACCAAACTTATAAGAGGGTGGAGAACTCATGACCTGGGATCCATTTTGGGTGGAGCCTTTGGCCTGCCCAGGGTGTGCCCTCAAAGGCCCTTCAAACAAACACCTCCCTTTATTCTCCTATTCTTGTCTAGCCTCTCTTTTCAGGCAGCCACTTCAAGGCATCAGGAAAAAGGCATTTGAACTGTCCAGCTCACCCTCCCTGTCAGTGTCACATGGGTGACAAACCCTGTTTCACAGGCACAGGTATGAATTTCAGATGCTGCATTCCCAGCATGAAACAATTCCACCCACTCAGGTGCTGTGTGTGCTGTGAAACATTAAAAAAAAAAAAAACAAACCCCACAAAAAATCTAGGAGAACTGAATTATTTAAGCACTCCTGTGCTTCAGGAGTGAGCTCGGAGGAGCCCGAGGCCTTGGATACATCCTTTTCCAGCTGTAATGTGACCTGGACCTGCATAAAACCAGGTCAAGGGATCAAATCAAGGGATCAAATCAAGGGATTTGAGCTCCTTTTGATGCCTTAAGTGGCTCCCTAGAAACAGAGAGCAGGGAGGAATAAAGGAATAAAGGAGGGATTGATTGGAAAGGCCTGCAGAGGTACACTCTGGGCTCCAGAGGCTCCTGCCTCAGTGCATCCCAACATGGACAAGGACAGCTCCCGAGTTCTTCCCACTTGGATCTCAGCATCAATTCCCCAAGCAGAAGCCAGGCAAGGATGGAATTTGGCCAAGCTTGCCCCCCTGTCCCCAAGATTGTGGTTTGCAGTTGTTGGGCCTAGGAGGGTCTGGGTGTCCTTGGAGAGCTGGAGAGGCTTTATTGTGTGTGTGTGAGCATGAGAGGAGAGCACTGAACGAGCTCCAGGGAACTGCAGAGTGACACTGGGCAGGGCAGGGTTGGAACAATATAAAAGTTAAAACCTAAGGCATCAGTTTCACCCACAGCTGATGCTTTGGGAGCAGCAAACTGCTGAAAACCCAGAGATCCCACTTTCTATTGCTCCTGTTGCCAGCAAGAGTCAGCAAAGCAAGGCCAGCCCTTCCCGCAGTGACTCTGTGACCCCTCCCAGACACAGACACAGCCCCCAGCGTGTGGGACTGGGGAGGGATCCCTCCTGGCCTCAGCTTCAGGAACACCCCCAGAGGTGCTGGCTGAGCTGCAGAAGCTGGCAGCAGGGTCAGAAGGGGCAGAGCAGGGCTCTCACCACGAAGATGATGCCGCAGACCGCCAGCCACCGGCGCAGGCTGGAGGCCGGCTTCCACTCGAACTTCACCCAGCTGTAGGGGGTGAACTGGAACACGATCCTCTTCATCTTGCCCCTGGAAAAAAGGCACAGGGACCACTGCAGCTTGAGGGAAAGGCAGGCAGGAGGCACCTGCCAGTGCTTCCATCTGAGACACCAGTTTGGATACACAAAATGCCTCCATTTACTCCGTTAAAATCACAGCTTAATGAGATTAGCTCTGAGCTTGTTATTTTAATTATCAATTTAAGCTTCAATATACTACACCCAGTGTTGTAAGCAGCTCTGCTCTGCTCAGCAAAGACACCACAGAGCACGATGGGTCATCACTGGTACACGACTACAAGGGATTTATTAAATTTTCATTCCCAGCTACTGTGAAGTTCTGGTTACTAGGGAATGCAAAGAGACCAAACAGATCCTTGCTGTGAATGATGATGCCAGCTTGGATTCCTGCACCTCCTTCAACCACTTCATGAAATAAGCTCACTTCCACAGGATGCCCTTGATGCCAGAACGATTTTTTACTTTTATACCCCTCTTACAGACTCTTTTATATAGTTTTATATATTCTTAGTGCCTTTAGCCCACATACTTGTAACTTTCCAAGTCTAATAACTTAGCTGAAACCCATTGTACTGTTAAACCAAGAAACCAAACACACTAGAAGCTCCAGATTCCAAGATCCTCTCTAAAACATATTTTTGTAAACTAAAATAAACCCACCAAAAAAAAATGTTCCTCAAAACGAGAAGTTCACTCGAGCCTCTCATTAGAAAATCTTTGATGAATATGTTAATTTTACAAAGCCTATAATTGTGTGTATTTCAGTGTAGTGAGGGTGCACACATTTTCAAAACATTCCACCTGGACCAAATGCTGTACCCCAAGACCCTGAAATAAATACTGAAGTAAAAAACCCTTTTTCCTGTAAAATGTGTTTTAGTTTTAATTTTTAAGACCAAGTAAAGGCATCACCCTCCCTCCCTCCCTCCCTCCCTCCCAGCCACCAGGCAATGTCTGGGACACAAGGATGTGCTTCCAACAACCCCACTCACAAGGTGAATAAAACTCTCAAACAGATCTCCCTGCAGCAACAAGGATCCTGGAGTCACCTCAACACCTGGGAATTCTTTAATCCACATTAACCCACAGGGAACAACCAAGCTCTTGAACAGGGGCCCAACCTTTGTGCTGGGCCTGTGGAGTTCCCTCCTCCCCAACTTACTTGTAGGTTGGAATGTTCCAGAGCCCTTGCCACTTGTAGGTTTTCAAGGAGAGCCAGGACAGGGTCTTCATCCCACAGTAGATTCCTAACCCGTTACATAAGATCACATCCATTATCCACTGCAAGGAGAAACACACCAGTGATGCTGGGCAAGGAGCACCTGGGAAAGGGAATCTGCACTCCAAGGAGTGGGACAGAGTGTTCATTCCACAGGGTTTCTGAAGGCTAATTAGCTTGGCTTGATGTATCTAATAATGCCCTTGTAAACACAACCATGGAGCAAATCATTGCCAGCTTGGGTCTTGCCCAAAATCCATCCCAGCACAGGCCCAGAGCTGTGTGCCCTGACTGCAGGGAACTCTGAAGGCTCTGGCACCAACTCACACCTCGCAGGAAAACCAAAGAGAACTTGGAGAGGTTGTCCCTTTAAGCTCACACCAGGTCTTGCCTTTCTCTGCATTTCAGACTTTACACTTTGCACCACCAGCAGCTATTTGGAAGTGTTCAGGTACAGCTTTAGAGTCTCCCTCTGGTGTGAAATGAACCCAAACAACAATTCAACCCCAAGAATTTGTAGCCCATGGTGACAAGGAGGTCACAAACTCCACAGGTGACAGAACTGAGCTCCCCCCAGAGCCTGTGCTCCCAAAGGAGCCCTGATCCCACAGGACGTACGTGATCCCACCAGCATTCACTGAAGTTGGGCAGCTGGTGCTCCAGGCTGTACTCCAGGAACTCAAACATCACACTGATGATCATGCACATCCACCAGTCCCGAATCATCAGCGTCTGAAGGGAGGCAAAAAAGGCTTTGAAATGGCTGCTAAAAACCATCCACAGCTGTAGGTATTGTCACCAGTACCTGGAAAAAGATCGGGAAGCTCAGGACAATTTTATTTCTATGATGTGATGGCCCAAATGCCCACAGGCCTCTCAACTTACCAACATTTCCAGCACAAGAGACAGGAAAGACCTGGAAGGAAATCACCTCTACCCCAACCAAAACCAGCAGAGGAACACAGATTAAGACAATAATCCCATCACAGGGAAGAACAGAGAGAGGTAAAATGGGATTCAGCAGGAGGGAAAGGAGTTAAATGCATGGAATTACTGGGTGCTCAACCACCACAGGCAGCATCTTCTAGCAGTGCTCAGAAAAGGCTTTTCAGAGCCTTTTATGGGCTCTAAATGACTCCAAAGCCACAATAATTTCTGATGAATGGGGCCCATTCATTCTCAATATTGCTATCCTGGTGCTTTGAGATTTGGGGAAAGAATCCAAACACAAGCCCATCTCTGTTTATTGAGACAACACATCCAAACTCCTGCTTTTAATAGAGAAATAGGTTAATATTTAACATATTTAAGAGAAAAAATATGCTGTGGCCCAGAGGAAATCCAGCAGCCAGTTTCCTTCCAGCTGGGCAGCCCAGTTTCTACTGCAATTCTCTTGGAGGAAAAGGATCCAAGTTCTCCAAATTTACAGCTCAGTTCATTCACAGAACAAGCTGAAGTCCAGCTCTCCCCACGCCCAGCAAATTCACCTCTGCTTTTGAGGGATCCCCCAAACTAATCACAGAACACACCTGCACTTTAAAATGAAAATACAGACCAACAGTTCCAGCTGGTTTTAAACTGATTGTTTAAAACAGTTTTAAACTCTGCCAGTTTGTTATTTAAATCACAAACGCAAACAAGGTCTGCAGGAGGCAAAATCACCTGAGTTAGTCACTCTGCTTGGGTTAAAAAAGGTAATATTTACACCAAAGTAATCAGCAAAACGCAGCTGAATGTTCTGCCAGGGACAGGCACAGCTGGAATTCCTTCCTCAGTTGGTTGATACTGACTAAAAAGTAACAAGAATTAAACCACTGCCCATTTAATGGTTTAAAATCCTGACCCCATGCCTCTGGGGAAGCAGCAGCAGTGCCTGTGTTTGGCAGTGTCACTTCCAAAGGTCATTCCAGCATTTGTGCTGCTACAGGAATGAAGTTCTTTATTGACCTGACCCCAGAATGAATCCCTGTGGAGGAAGGAGGGAGCCTGCTGCTGGAACAAAGCTCTGGAAAAAATGAGGTGGCCTGACATGGGCAGGAAACAGAAAAAAAGGGGTGGGGGGGAAATGCTTTTCACATATTTTCATGTATTTTCATGTATTCCAAACACAGCCTGGTGTAAGTGACCAAGGCCTGGCATCACAAATGCAGCAGCAGTGAGGCTTTGGGAGCAGAGGAGCAGAGTCCCCAAGGTGAAATGAGCCATTCTTACCTTCAGGTACCACCCAAAAAAATGAGCAGGAACAAATCCATCCAGCTTGTCCTGAAAAGCAGGAAGAGAGTGAAGGTCACAGCCTTTTTTAATTTTCCCCCCAAAGAAAAATGCAGCAATAAACTTCTGTTTTTTTCCACACATAAATACTTTGCATTCCTTCATGGAATTTAGCAGAGCATCTTAAATCCTGCCAGTCCCTGGGCACAGTGGGCCTTCCCCTCTACTCTTAGGAGGTCCCAGTTACTCCAGTCCCCTGAAATAAGAAGATTTACAGGGCAGACCCAAAGGATTTGGTGCTCCTCACTCCATGCAGCCAGGGAGTAAATAACCATCTGTGAACAACCTCCTTTGCTCTGGAATTTCTGCCAGAGAGCAACAATGACCTGATGGTTTTCAGGGCTCAGAAAAGCACTGCTGGAGCCACCTGGACTAGTGGAAGGTGTCCTTTCCCCTGGCAGGGGGTGGGACTACATCACCTTCCCAAACCAAACCCTTCTGGGATTCTGTGCCTCAAGGGGAGTGAGGAGGAGACTCCTCAAGCACACAGAGAAATCCCAAACTGTGAGGGGAGCACTGACACCAAGAACCTGAGAAAGAAGGGCTGTTGGACAGCTCACCCCTGGGCAGTGGGGATCCAGAGAGACACATGATGGACAGGAAAGGTCACCAGCAGAGAAACAGGGAGGCTGAAGAGCCAGGCTGATCCAGCGCTCAGCCAGACTCACAGCTGCACTTTGAAGAGTTCAAGGAAGCAGCTTTTCCCCCCAAAACAGGCTCAGCAGTAAGGCTGCTCCTTACCCAGATGTTGTGGAAGGGATCAGTTCCATTGCCAGGGTCATAAATCAGGCAGTTGCCCCCGTAGTCTCTCTCTGGCAGAGGAAGCCCCAGGTGGGGGTCAATGTACTTCATGAACTGCCTCCCGTCCTGCACGGTCTGCAAGGGAGCACAGAGACACAGGACGCCCCTGAAGGACCCACACACACAAGGCACACACACAGTTAAGGCCAACACTCATCTCCAAATTGACTTTTTCTCAAATTGATCTCTTTTCAAATTGATCTCCTTTCAAATTTGCTGCGGAACAATTCTTGAAATTAAAGCCAGGCCTCGAAGCACCACACACACACACACACCTGACTTGGAGCTTCTAATCCTAAATAATAAGGGGAAAAATGGCTACAGAATGACCTTAAAGGTGAGAGATCAGAGATCCTTAACCCTTTACCCCAAGGCACTCCTCTGTGCTCTCCCATCTCTCCCAGAAGGTTCACACAGCTCATCCTTCCCAACCCTCATTTCCACTAAGGTGCCATGCAAACAGCAAAAAGAAATTATCAAAATGACCAAAAAGTGAACTCATCTGTCACAAAATCAGCCACACATTGCTGAGGATTTATTGCCCAGTGGAATCACTCTGTGTTGTGGTCAACACAGAACCAGAACAAAACTGTGACAGGCAGCAAAACAGGATGAGGTCAAAATTAATTAACAGAGTAATAATAAAATCAAAGAATAAACTGCAGAAGTCACATGAACTCTGGGAGGAGTTTCAGCCACGAGCAAGCTCGGATTTGCTGTCAGGAAGTCCAGCCACCTGCAGACTCAGCAGAATTTAACCTTATTTAAACCTGGGCAAGGCAATGATGTATTTTTAGTAAAGAGCTGAGCAGCAGCAGGGAGTTCCTTAACCACTAAATCTCTGCTGACACCACAGGCTGCCACAGGGAAGCAAAGCCATTCCCTTTCTGCTGGAATGCAGAACTACAGCAGTACAACCAACAGCAATCACTCAGTCTGAGTGCAGCCACTCAGGAATATCATGCTCAAGGATGGCTGGAAAAACCCAGGGTGACCAGCCCCACTTCTTCTGGCCTCTGGAAGCAAAACTTTTACAAAATAAAAAGCATTCCTCATCCTTCTCTCACCTAAAATGGTTTTTAGAGCTGCCTGATGAATATGCTGTCTCAAAATATTTAATTTTAACTTCTGAGAATTGCAGAAGTCAGAGGGAAGAGGTGAGTTTACTAAAGGACAAGACAGGGTGAAAAGTGGTTAAAAAAGACCATGGTAAAAGCAGTTTCCCTTGGAAGCACCAAGGGCATGTCTCTCTATGAAGAACCTCCTCGTCAGCTCCTGCCACCACACAAAGCTGGGTGTGAGGTTGTGGTTCCTTGCAAAAACCCCACACACTACAAAGGAGCTGTCATTCAGGGTCAAAGGCATTTCCAAAGGTGAAACCAGGTGAATTCCCTCCGAGTCACACCCGGCCCAGCAGGACTGTGAAACACCAGCTCCTGAACATGAGCTCCCTCACCAGTTCACCTAAAACCCCTCCAACATGGAGGCCACCCTGGGCTGAGGGTGACTGGAGGTCAGAGCAGGTGAAATGTTTTTATATTATCATTTCCCTCAGCCTCAGAGTCTCATTAAAGAGCCCAATGATTCCATCTCACAAAAACAAACACCTCCTGCAGTCGGCAGGAATAAAAACCCACCACAAAGGAGTTGATCTCCACGTGGAGGTGGCCTTTAGGAGCTGGACATGTCAATCACTTACCTGGAAGAGGATGAAGATGAGGAAGAGCTCATAGACCACGCTGACACACAGCCAAAACCTCCAGTAAGCTGCAGAGAGACACAGGGGGGATGTCAGGAGCTTTGGAGCAAACCACAAATGAATGATTCATTTACTTGGATATCACCAAACAGGGAATCCTGGGGTGGCTTGTGCTGGGAGGGATCTGAAAGCCTGTCTCATGGGGGAGTTCAGAGGCCAGAAGGGACTGCATGGAGCAGAAAGCAGGCTCTGGGAAGAGCAGGATGGGTCAGGGGGAGGATGAGCCCGTGGAGCACAGAACTCCCATCCAGGACAGCCTGTGAACTCCCCCAGGGTTCCTGTCCCCTGCCCCAAGAGGCTGATGCACAGCCAAGGTGGGCACACACACATCTCCAGCAGTTTTCCCTGCCCAGATCCAAGCATTCTACACAAGGGAGTGCAGGAAAACTCACATTCCCGGTGAGTATTGACATTCCAGAAGCATCACACACCAACCCCTCTGGGATGGTGTTTCGGGTGTTTCCTGGTTATAAATGGAGCTCTCCTTCTCCAGGTCCATGGGGGTGATGGAGAGGAATCCCCAGGAAACCCAGACCCTCAGGCCTGGCTTGGGAATTTCTCCCTGTTAATTCCAAGGCAATGGAGACACTTTGATGTTTAAAGCAGGGCCAGGCATAAATCATGCAAGAATGAAACCAATTCCAGGCTTGCAAACACAGTTATCACTCAGAACCCCAAATCAACTCCCCACAGTGCTCCTCAGGAGATGTTTTCTGCCAAAACAAAATGTGTCTTTATCCAGATCAGCCTCGAGTAGGAAATAAATGCTTTAAAAAAAAACCCAAACAGCAAAGAAGTAACAAGGAAAAAACCAAAAATACCAACCCCACACGTTTTTAAAAGCAGTCTCTGACACCATCATTGAAAGAGAGCACCATGTGGAAGGTGGGACCTTGGGGCAGCAAACCTGCTAAATTAATCCCATCAAAATCACCTATTTTACACTTCTGGAAAATAAAAAAGAAAAAGAGGAAATCAAAAAGGGAGGTGTGGCCCAGAGAACAGCAGGCCAGAGCTCTGTGACAGCTTTCACCCTCTTGTCTTTCCAGAATGCAGCTTAGGAAAAACCAAACAGCCAAAAAAAAAAAAAAATCCTTCACTGGTCACAGGAATGTTTGGAAGAGAATATTTGGAACATCTTCCCAGGCTGGCACCACGTTCAAGCCAGCAGGGAGAATGAACCTTTCCTCACCACACTTCTCCCACCAGAACTGAGTGGCTTCCTTTAAATGCCACTGCCAGATGCCTGAAAATGCTGTTTTTTCTGACCCAGAAACCTCATACCAGAGATTTTACACTGCTCCCAGTCAGCAGTGTGACAGACTGGCCCAGAAAGTCATGTACACACAGCAAGCAGAGAAACCTAAACCCTTGTCTGAGCTTTTATTTCTCCTTGTCTGAGCTTTTATTTCCCTCTGTACACTGGGCTGAGGCAGCTGCTGAGCAGGCTCAGCAAAAAAAGGTGATTAAAAAACTGAGATCTGGCTCTGATTTCATGCTGTGGTTTCTCCCCAGCTGAGAGAGGTCCCCCAGAGGTTCTGAACACACTCAGACCCTGCACCCCAAGTGGTTTTAGGGCTGTACAAACACTGCTCTCCCTCCTCCTGGGCCAGGCTCGGCTGGAGCTGTGAGGTTGTTTTTGGCACATTTCCAACTTGTTTTCCTTAAATTCACTTGCCATTCTGCCTCCCTCCAATTAGGGCTTTCCTCCTGATTAAGGAGGTCTCTGCTAATCACTGCCAGCCCTGCCATCCCAGTGATCAAACACTGACCTGCTGCCTCTGCAGGGGTTTGGGAATGGGGCATGAACACCCCAGAGAGCTGATTCCAACCAGTCCCTCTTCCCCTGCTTCTGCTCAGAGTTTGGCCTGCTCCCCCTGAGGGGCTAAATGACTAAAAAACCACCAAAACCTGGGTTGTTTGCCCAAGGAAAACGCTCATCCTGGAGCTGCTCCTTCCAGTGTCAGCAGTGCTAGCCCTGCCTGCACATTCCCAGCCCTCAATCCCTCATGATTTTCTCCTCCAACAGCTCATCCTGTCACACCCCGTGGATTAAAGTCCCAATAACTCCTGGCAGAGGCTGGCAGTGTGAAAAGCTGCTTCTCAGGGCATTCATAACTGTCATGGAAAATGTCTCTGGAACGACGACGTGGATGTGTTATTTTGACAGAGGCACTAAAGCATCCCTGGGCTCCTCCAACACCAGGCTCCAGAAAAGGAGCTGCCAGGGGAAAAGGAAGGATATCTCTTAGCCTGCAAATCCTAAGGAGACAGGCTACTGATGCTGACTGCATCCAGGATTAATTTGACCAGGAAATACCTCCCAAATTTGGCTGTTCACCCACCTATAAATAAAGGGATCCTCATGCAGAGTTTAAGATCTGTCCCTTGTGCCATACTGGGGCTAGGGCAGGGCTCCCTCTTTGCCTGAAGGGTTTGGATGGAGCCAAAGCCAGTGGAAAATGGGATAAAAGCAGGGCCAGCAGGTAAAGCCTTGCCTAAACACTCATACCTACTTATTTCCATGAAAACCCTGCATTTCTGAATTACAGGGAGGCAACGAGCCTGCCCACATAGCAAATGATGGAAGTGGAGGAAACAGGGGGCTGGTGTGGAATCAGCAGGGAAATGGCAAAGCTGGATGAGCCCCTGGCTAAAGCTGGGAATGCTGAGAAGGCAGCCAAAAAAAGAAATAAAGCCAGCAGCCTGGACAGGTGCCACTGAGGTGGTGGCTGGGATCAGTTTCTTTAAGGGCCTTAGTGAAAAGTAGGTTAATGACACACAGCAGGAGCAGCAGGGGAGGCAGGGACAGCAGAGAGGATGATCCCGAGGGACTGGAGGGACACAGGAGCCCCTAACACAGCTCCACACTCCAGCACCAGGAATTTGGGAAGCATCACACTACCACAAAAATCCCCCAAAATAACCCTGCAGCTCTGGGGAGGAGATTTGAAAGCAGAAAGCTCAAAACAATGCCCAAATATTATGGGGAGATGTTACACTGAGGGCAAGACTGCTCTGGCTGAGGGTTGTGGGGTGGCTCCTGGGTTACATTTTTGGCATAAAACCCGGTTTTATTTGGCTGTAGGAGAGCCCAGTGCTCTCAGGAATATTATTTAAGCCTATATGAATTCCCTTAACTCCTCCTGTTTCGATGATTCACATCTAAAAATCTGCAAAAGATCAAAGACATGTAAATATTGTCATGTTTCACATGACCTGGAAGAGGTTTGTGCTGTGCTTTCAGGACTTCCAGTCCTACAAGAAACCTTTAAAATCATAACCAAGGGCCTCTAATCTCCCATGGAAAATGGACATGGAGCTACAGAAGTGCTCCAGCACTGGATACATGGGCACAAGGGCAGTCCCAGAGCAGAGAGGAGAAAAAAAAAGTGGATGAACAGGGGAAGTTCAGGTTTAAGAACCTGGCAGTTCCCACAGAGCTTTTCAGCAAGGACAGGGAGCCAAACCATGGAAAAGCAAACAGATCTCCAGGGAAGCCCAGCAGGATGGATATGGAGTGATACCAGAATGATTCTCTTTTATACTCCTCTTACACACTCTTTTATATAGTTTTATGTGTTCTTAGTGCTTTTAGCCCACACACTTGTAACTTTCTAAGTCTAACAACTTAACTAAGACCCACGGTGCCATTAAACCAGGAGAGCAAACATCCTGGGAGTCCCAGACACCAAGGGCCTCTCCAGAACGTATTTTTGTAAACTAAAATAAGCTCATCAAGAACAGAAGCTTCCTCAGAACGAGGGCTTCACTCCAGCCTCTCACTGGGGGATCTTTGATAAATATGTTAATTTTGCAAAGCCTATAATTGTGTGTATTTTGGTGTGGGAAGAGGTGCATGCATTTTCAGGGCATTCCACCTGGCCCAAGTGCTGCAGCCAAGGATCCTGAACTAAATCCCAAGGTACAAACCCCTTTTCCCCATAAACTGCATTTTGGTTTGAATTTTAAGACCAGAGGAGCCCCTGTGAATGCTGCAGAGTGCCGAGGAACCTCGGTGATCACTGCAATGACACCTTACCTGCTCTCCAGGCAACACAAACACTTCCCTTCCCCACACAGCAGGCAGCTCCTCGGGAGGGTGTGAGGGAGCCCAGCGAGGTGGATTACCTGGGTGAGGTCTGGAGAATGGCCCATCTTTAGCTTGTGTCACCCCGAAGCACAGGAAAACCAAAATACTGGCGACGATTCCTCTGGGAGGGAAAACAGAACACCCCTGGTTTATTGCCTCATCCTCCTCTTGGGACTGCAAATGATGTGCTTTGATGTGAGAAACGTCTGGCCCTGGCTTTTTAGCTGCTGAGTGTGCCCATCTTAAATGGATCCAGGCGCCATCCAGAAAAACCAAACAAAAAAAGGCTGAGGATCACAGCGAGTCAAACATTTCCCAGTGTCTGGGAGCAGCTTTTATTCCCACTGGCTCACAAAGACATGTTGGATTTAGCAGCGAGAGAGCTCTCTCCCCACATTTCCATGGAATTTAAAAAGGAGCTGTCAGACTTGTCACCACTCCAAAACAGCTTCTTAACCAACTGAAGACAAGCAGGAGCTCTCCAGACCACACCAGCACTGCTGCTATTTCAGGAGCTGGAAGCCTAACACAGAGCCAAAGGAACACAACAGAGATTTCAAATAAAAATAATTTATCAGACCAGGAGCCCGAATACACCAAAGACCCACGGCCCTGGGAATGTTCCTTTAGTTTTAATGGATCAAATGGCACAAAGCAATCCAAAAATGCTCTTTTTACTCCACCTCAGCTCCCAGTGGATCCTGTTTGCTGTCTCACATCACCTGAAAGGACAGACAACTGGGAAAGAGCTCATTCCCTGTTTGCAGTAAATGATGCAACCCCTGACTGCAAATGAAATGGCTCAGGCTGCAGGAGCCACACAAAACACTCAGCAAGTTTGCTGCTAGAGAGAAAATGTTACAAACCAGAAGCAACAGGAGACAGAGGACATATGAAAGCAGGAAGCTCAGAACAATGCCAAAATGTTACAGGGAAATGTTACACTGAGGGTGTCTGTGCTTCAAACACATCAAAAATTTCTTTCAGAATAGAAAACTGAAGGATTTACAAACACTGTGTTGTAACATTCACCTCTGAGCACAGATGTGTGTGCTCCCTGAAAATAAAAGTGGGGTTTAGTTAACAGATGTAACTCGGTTATTGCTCTTGCTTTAAACACTTCTGCACACCAGAATTAGCTGCTGACTGGGCCTGTGAATAGACAGTTCCACAGGGATTTCCAGAGATCTGCAGGGCAAAACCCTCTCAGCTGACCTCCAATAATGAGAATATTCTGCATTTTGAGTCCCTGGCTGGGTCTGGAAGCTGCAGTGCTGTGTGGTGTGACTGCCCCATCCCCGCTCAGCCATGAACAGAGGGGCCCAGACCATTGCTCTGGGCTTTGGGAAGGCTGTTTCCCCAAAGATGGAGTTCAGATCCTGGATCCAAATCACCACAGGAGCTGAGCTGTGCTCCTTCCTCTAAAACCCACTCTCAGCCCAAGAGCAGCTGTGCTGAAATATGCTGGGGACCCAGATAAATCCATTTACTTCAAGTTCACCGTGGGCAGTTTGGAAGCAAATCACAGATTTGCATAAATAACCAGACCAGCTCCATTACATTTTTTTTTTTCTCAGTGGTAATTAAATTTTCCCTCTTATCATCATTAATCCACCTCCTTAGGAGGCTTCCAACACCTAAGCAGCAGCCTGGCCTGAGGCAGGAATGCTCCAACACCTGAGAGGGGTTCTCCTCTCCTCACCTGGATGGACACAGCCAGAGGATTTTCCTGAGCAGCACAAAACAACAAAGTGTGCCCACGAAAATCATTTTAGCACTTAACCAAAGGGAAAAAGGGAGAGCCTGGCAGCAGCTCCATCAGCACAAAGAAAGTCCTGTTTGTGCTGAGAGTTGATTCAGACACAGGACAATGAGGAGCTGTGTATGGCCCTTTGTCCTGGGATTCAAGGAGCCAGCTCCCACTCCCTGTCCCTTCCCGGGCTGGATTCACGCTGGCACAGCTGGCACAGCCCCCTCAGGGTACCACAAGCCCGGGCAGAGGGCTCTGGCCCCCTGTTGCCTCCATTTCCCTGTGGGTGCTCAGCGGCAGCAGCAGGAGATCAGCATGCAAACCCACAGATCCCTGGATCCGTCCCCGTGGAAGGCAGGGACTGCCAAAAGCTGTGCAAAAAACCATCTCAGGAGAGACATTTCCCAGCTGGGAACACAACAGTCCCAAAGCACATAGGTGTTTTTAAACCTGAATGTGTTTTTATGGGGAAAAAAAGAGCTTTTTTTACCCCGAGACACCCTGCCCAGCACTCCAAATGTTTGGGAGCTGTGGGTTTCTCCCACGGTATGCAGAGGAGAATGTCCCAGCTGTCAGTCAGGATGGGCTATTCGGTGGCTGGAAGAACTGTGGGAATAAAGCTCTCATGGATCAGACAGGTCTGCAGCACAATCTCCTCTTGCCTAACAAAGGAAATGTTCCACTGCTCCTACAACAGGGGCAGTGTGATCCTGGCTGTGATCCCAGTGAACTCTGACTACATTTAGGTATAAAAGGCTCCTGTAAACCTTATCTTTAAAAAAAAAACAACCAACCAACCCTCCTTTAATTGTTTTGTGTCCCTGCCCTGCTGCAGGAAGGAAAATGCCCTGCACTGATGTGAACACCAAATCTCAGCCCAGAGACTGTGCCCTGTGAGCTCAGAGGTTCCTGCCCTCGTTTGGGTCTCGTCCATCACTGATTCCACCTCTCACCCTGCTCCTGCCAGTGACTGCCTGGAGCACTTTTAAAGGGTGAGAGAATCCTGATTTTATAGGGGGGGATGTGGCACCATCACATGGGAAACACAGAGACAGCAAATTTGGGAAGTTCACCTCAGTTTACTGCTCTGAGTGATGCTTTAGGGTTTAACTTTTCTATGTTCCCAGCCCTGCCCTGCCCAGTGTCACTCTGCAGTTCCCTGGAGCTCGTTCAGTGCTGTTCTCTCATGCTCACACACACACAACAAAGCCTCTCCAGCTCTCCAAGGACACCCAGACCCTCCTAGGCCCAACAACTGCAAACCACAATCTAGGGGACAAGGGGGCAAGCTTGGGCAAATTCCCTCCTTGCCTGGCTTCTGCTTGGGGGATTGATGCTGAGATCCAAGTGGGAAGAACTCGGGAGCTGTCCTTGTCCATGTTGGGATGCACTGAGGCAGGAGCCTCTGGAGCCCAGAGGGTACCTCTGAAGGCCTTTCCAATCAATCCCTCCTTTATTCCTTTATTCCTGTCTGCTCTCTGCTTCTAGGGAGCCACTTAAGGCATCAGGAGCACCTACTGCAGCTCACAGGGGCACCTCAGCCACAGCATGGAAACAAAGGAGGCTGAGCCTCTGGAAGGGCCTATTTAGGCTTTGCACCTAGCCCAGACACTGCTGCACTGTCAGTGTGCAGGAGGTGGAAATAAAGCCCCGTGACAGCTCCAGACTCTGGAGCTGAGTGACAAAACCCCTCCTGGTCATTAGGCACCGAGCATTCCCACGGAACACCGGCACACAGGGACAGCCTCGTGCTGGACACGGCTCACAATCAAACCCCACACTAGGAGTGCCAAAGCTCTGGGGGCAGGATAAGGGATTTTAGGTGCTGGAAGCAAAAACACACAATCGGTGATAATCTGGGCTATGGAGAAACCGACACACATGGTGCCCATCTCACCCTGCTCTGAAATGCCTCCCTTTGTTCACAGACACACTCAAACCTGGAATACTTGGAAGATCATGTCCAAGCCTCAGGATGCTGCTTTTGCAGGCTTTTTGTGCCAAGACCTTTTTGTGCCAAGCCCATCTGCTGCCCCTTCCCTGGCACCATGCTGTGAATTGTTTTTAACAGCTGGGCACTGGATAGGCAGACAACAGCTCATGTTTCCTGAGAGAAAGATCCACCTGCTGACTAATCTTCCCTGGGTTTGTTTTGATTCAGGCAGTGGAGGCTCTAAGCTCAATAATAAGATATTCCACTGAGTCACCTTAGCTCTGTGTTACTCCCCAAGGACGAGTCATCACTTCTCTTTCAGCTTTTCCCCTTCCCAATTCCGAGTGGCCTTTCCAGGCCACACCACGCCTCCAGCCTGGCCTCCCTCATTATGACTGGGAATAAAACAGCATTTGTTCAGGCAGAACAAATTCCAGAACCTTTTCCCAGCTCGTCCCACGTGTGAAAGGCCGGCCCTCAGCGGGGCACGCTGTGTGACTGTGTAACTGCCAGGACAACAGCCAAGATGATCTCAGGAAATACCCCAATTCCTGCACCTCCGGGACAATGAGTGCCATATCCTGAGTCACTTCAGAAAGGTACAGAAAGAGGAAAAAAAATCCCTTCAACAGCAATGGGAAAAATTTCATTATATTTAAGAAACCAGACTGGTAGAAAACAATGATTTTCGTGCTTCTAGCAACGATGCTTTGCAGCATATTTTTAAAACATACTTAGCTTTTTAAAACACCACTTTCCTATTTCCTTCCCTACTTTATTTTAAAAGGGGAGAAATTCAACCACATTGAATCAGTTTGAACCACAGTAGGAATTGACCACACATGTAAGACTCATTCTTGTTTCCCCAGAGCTTCCCTCTGGGCAACGTGTTCCCACAGAAATCTTCAACAACAAACAAGGATCTGTACTGAAATCCTGAATTTTACAGAAAGCGCTTGAGCCAGAAGAATTTAGTCACAGCCCCCAGCACTGTGAAATGATGGTTATTTTAAGGAAGGGTTATTTTTAAGAAAAGGCTATTTTAAGAAACAGAGGCAGAAACCATGCCAAAGAAACCCAGCCAGGAGGCTTTACAAGAGTCTGCATTTTGTTTTAAACCACACCACAGAGCAGCCACAGGCCTGACAGTGACACTAAACTGATTAGAAACTCAATTCAACGAGCAGCATCAGAGGAGCTTAGGGACTTATGACTGGTTTTGTAACTTCCTAAGGGAACAGGCACTTCCACAAGGGAGTGCAGGGGTCACAGGAGGTCCCTTTTCCAAAACACACCTGGGAACACTCAGTTATTGCCCAGATATTCACCTCTTTGTGTTGTAGGCGGTGTCCTGGGGAGTCTCTTCCAGCAGGGTTACGTAGCCCAGCGCACACGTGAGGATGAACAGGACTGTCAGGGTATGAGCTCTCCTGAAATTCAGAACAGAGAGAAATGACATTAAGAAACCAGAAAACTCCCATCTCCCCCTGCCAGCACAGCCTCTGGAGGGCCAAAACCACAGCCAGCAGTCAGGAACATTGAGGATTTCTGCATGGCAGGGCACAGAGAGCAGAACTTACAGTGGCACTGCATGTGACCAGCAGCAGCTCGGAAAAAACCAGCAGCCAGATCTAAACAGCTCCAGGTGT
The DNA here is from genome assembly GCA_013400515.1 of Erpornis zantholeuca. Taxonomy (NCBI): domain Eukaryota; kingdom Metazoa; phylum Chordata; class Aves; order Passeriformes; family Timaliidae; genus Erpornis; species Erpornis zantholeuca. Next base: position 84,177 of record VZTN01035807.1, on the reverse strand, counting down.
CTCCCCAGCTCTGGCAGGTCCACACCTGACACTGCTGCTCTATTTCACAGCCTACTAATCAAAACAGCAGCTGAGGGAACAGGCCCTCGAGAGCAACCAAAGGGAATTTGCTCCAGACATGGGGATTACACAAGGAAAACCAGTCATTAAATAAAAATATTTTAAAAAATCTCTAAAGGAGAATAGTTGCTGTTGTAAGAACCCCAATGGCACCTCGAGATGTCAGATTTCCAGGGATTCCTGCAGTTTCAGAGCACTTAGCACAAAGGGTTTCTGTTTCGTGTCAGCAGAGCTGCGTGGCTGCTCCACACCAGTAAAACATCTCCATCCATGGGAGTCCCCATGGCTTATATGGATTTTGGTGAAGCACTCAGGGAGAAATCCTTGTGGCTGCCCCATCCCTGAAGTGTCCACAGACTGGGTTTAGAGGAACCTGGGCCAGAGGAAGGTGTCCCTGCCCTCGGGACTGGATGAGCTTTAAGGTCCCTTCGTGCCCAAACCACGCCAGGGTTCTGTGATTCTACGGAAGGACAGTGAGCAGAGCACACCCAGCCAGGTGACACCCACACCCTACACCTGCTGATCACCACACAGAGAATATTCTTACACTGTCCACGGCTTTTCTTACTTGGAGTTGAAAATGCCTTTCCAAGTGAGAAGTCAGTTATTGTTTCCATTGGGAAACTCCTCCAGCCCAGCTGGGGAGCACGGGAACTCTGTCCATGTAAGGCCAAAGCACAAGCCACGAGTTCAGCTTTAGAGGACAACATCCCTTAACACAAACTAATAAAACAAACCACGTACAAAGAGGAAGCTTGGGGAGGAGAAAACCTGTGAAAGGAAGTGTCTTCATGTGACACATTTGGCTGTATTCCTGTTTTCTTGATATATTCTTTTGTAACAGCAGCTCACAGCCCATCTCCACATCACCTTGTATATTCAAACCTTGTGCAGTGTGCACAACAACCCTTGGAATTCCCAAACCACCCACAGACTTACCCCTACACAACCCCCCAGTAACCCACCTAAAACTGCTCTGAAAGGCAAGGAAAGGCTGCTGTTGAATGAAAACTCCATCCTACTCCACAGCATCCCTGCAACCCGGCTGGGAACACACACCATACCTCATAAGCAGACCCAATCCTCTTCCAGCCCCTGCCACAACAGAGTTTGGCTCTCCTTCCTCGTGGTCCCGAGGACACAGACCACCAGCTCCAGGAGGGGGACACGAGGAGCCACGAGTGCTTCCGGAATCAGCAAGGAGCCAGCGTGCCAAAACCCAGGGAAAGGCTCGGCAGCCACATCCTCCCAGGTGCCAGGACAGGTGATTCAGGCAGCAGCGCTCAGGTGGGGCCTGCCCTGCGTCCTGCAGGAGCTGGAGAGCTCAGCCCCGGCCTCTCCCAGGAGGCAGGGCCGCAGGCACAGAACCCACGCTGCAATCACACCGTGCTGCTCCTGCTCGCTGCCTCTGCGTGTGCCTGTCATGAATGGATTCTGCTGCCAAAAAGGGGACCTCGACTCAAGGCTGGGTTTGTGCCTTATGCCTTCTTCTGTTGCTTGGTTTTGAAACTTATTATTGTGCTTGTATTGCCACAGTTATACCTATTGTACAGTTATATACATTATGTCTTATATATAATTGTGACATTGCTGTTTATTTTTGAAGAGGCTGTGAAAACAGATCTAGAAATCCCACCTTACCATTTCACCACCTGAACACCTGGTGCCTTAGGGTTTAATGTTTATATTGTTCCAACCCTGCCCTGCCCAGTGTCACTCTGCAGTTCCCTGGAGCTCGTTCAGTGCTGTTCTCTCATGCTCACACACACACAACAAAGCCTCTCCAGCTCTCCAAGGACACCCAGACCCTCCTAGGCCCAACAACTGCAAACCACAATCTTGGGGACAGGGGGGCAAGCTTGGGCAAATTCCATCCTTGCCTGGCTTCTGCTTGGGGAATTGATGCTGAGATCCAAGTGGGAAGAACTCGGGAGCTGTCCTTGTCCATGTTGGGATGCACTGAGGCAGGAGCCTCTGGAGCCCAGAGTGTACCTCTGAAGGCCTTTCCAACCAATCCCTTCTTTATTCCTTTATTCCTGTCTGCTCTCTGTTTCTAGGGAGCCACTTAAGGCATCACATCTGCAGCAAGCCAGTTGCTTTTTCAATCCCTTCAGCATCCCATAAATCACCAAAAAAAATCAGTTATTACATGTCCCCCTTTGGATAAGCACCTCAAGAAACCCCTCTGCCAGCACAAGGATGATGCAGTTCCCACTCCTCCCTGTGGGGATCTCGCAGCACAGTGAAGGGTCAGCGCTGGGGAGCCTCATGCATCCCATTTCCCATTTATTTTTGGTGCCACAGACACCAGCCTGAAACCCAACCAGCTGCCCTGTTTAAGGAGAAACAAGAAGCTCTTTCTCCCTCATCACTTCCCTTGTAGCTCAGCTTTCATCTCCAGCTGCTACCACGTTCCCTCCCAGCAGGTTTTCGAGGTAAAGGTGCTTCCAGCTCAGGGTGAATTCCAGGAGCTGGGATGAAAGGCTCTGGAGATGGGCTTGACTTCTGGAAAGAGCAAGTTGGCAGCTCTGCCAGAGAGCTGTGAGCAGTGACACAGCAATGAGAGGGAGCACAGCACCTCACAAATCCACCTCAGAGTGGAAAAAAAAGCCAGGAAATGTGGATGCACACTGTGTCTTCCCACAGCTCGAGAGTTCAAAAATAAAATAAAATTCCACAAAAAGGAGCAGCTCTCCTTAAGGAAGGGCTTGACTGAGTGATCAGGACGAATTTAGTGGCACAAGGGGATTGTTTTCATCTCCACACACACTTTAAAATAACACACCAGAGGAAGGCGAGCTAAGAACAAGCCAGCAAGGTAAGCAAGGCAGGAATTACATGGAAAGGCTTATGTCCTCCTGGCCTGGAGCCTGGGAGGCTGAAAAGAGCTAAATTGGGAATCTTCCCCTTGGAATTACACACAGGAGTTTGGGCAACACGCCCAAAGCAAAGGGGATACAACCTGTAGTCAGTTTTGGGAGGTTTCACATCACAAATGCCACAAAGCAGTGCCCGAGGTACCTGAGCACAAACACACCTAAGGCCAGGGAGAGAACTCACAACAAATCCCAAACTGTTAAAAAGCTGGAATATTAAGTGGCTTATTTCTCTGCCTTTCTGCACCACACATTTGGCTCTTTCCCCACTCAAGCCCTGGGAGATTGAAATGAAATAAATCAGGTTTGTCTTCACAAAAGGCCTTGCCCTGCTAATTCAAACACCAAGTGAGAGCAAGCAAAGCTCTCCTGCACTGCGGATCACAAAAAAAAGGTGGGTTTGTTTCCCAGTCCCTCGGGACTAGTTTGATCCCAACGTCTCTTTCTCATGCTAAGTCATTCTCCTGTCACACTGAGACGCTGCAGGTCTGTCAAGGAAATGACTATGAGCTGAAGTCTATGACAGAAATAAGGAAGCTGTTTAAGCAGCTCATTTTTTTGGGAGATTCTGGCAGGTCCTTGGGTGGAAAGGAGAGAGTAACACCCAGGAGCAGGCAGCCCATGGCCTCATTCAATCTCCCACAAATTAAAATCAGTTTAAGCAGGGACCGCACCCTTGTTATCCATGGCTTGTTTGCCACCAGTGATGCAACTACTCCATTAAACAGAGTAACAATCACTGGAACACAATGCGAAGAATTTATTTATTAATATTTTGGTCAGTCCTATTAAGTGTAACAAAATTCCACAGGAGAGCCAGAGCAGTTTGCCCCTTGGGTTAAAAAAGTTCCATTCATTGCGGCTGCTGGTGAAAGGATCAGTCAGCAAACCCAATTAGTCCCATCAATGACTTTTTTCACTATTTCTTTAGTCCAAATAATGACAAATTCATTAAACCATTCCTAAAAGAGATTTTTAAACGGACATCAAAGCTCTGTGCCCCCCACAAACCAACACATCACCTGGGAATTCTAAGAAAATATGGCAAACAGCACAACAAACCCTCTCCTCCAAAAGCACCAGAGGGCTCACGTGAAGAACAAGACACGAGAAAACACAACAAAAATTAATATTAATTTAAAGCCAATTGTAATCAGCAGGCAAACTGCTGGGGATAGATGGAGGGTTTGGAAACCTCCAACTCAAACCCAACCATACAGATATCCCTGTGGGTTTGAAGCTCCGAGTTGTGTTTGAAAAATCTGTTTAAACTCTGGGAGGTAATAAAACAGTCCCTATTCTTAGAGCAGCCGCACTGTGTCTCCAGCACATCCCCGAAGTCACCCGACGCCGATTAGATTTCCGTGCGGACTTGTGACACTCCAAAATAGCAACGTGCCTTTTCCTTGCCATCCCCTCAAAGAAGCCTGGGAGCACAGACCTCCAGAGAACCAGGGGTCACCAGCAAAGCTTCTGCAAACCTTCCACTCAGGAGGAAAGACCGAGTTCCCAAACTTTCCGAAGTTTCCATCAGTTCTACAGAGCTCGCAAGTTCCGTAAGAATAGGGCATTCCTATTTCAACTGTTAAACATTATTTTGTTTAAACCTATGGAAATCTGTGTCTCTGGAGTTAGTTTAGAGCAGTTCTACTGGGACAGGTGACCTGGAATCACAGGTAACGCTCTTTGAGCACATTTTTTCCCTATTCTCCTTAAAACTCTGGGAATGTGTTCCCACAAAAAAAAAAGCAATATAGAGAACTGATGTCCAGGCGAGGCATGGGACTCACACAGGCCCTCTCCACAAAGATATTCCTTCTGCACTTCCAGCTCACTGGGCACAACCAGGCAACCCCTTCCTTTGAGGAAAGGGCAATGCCATTCCCACAACACGATTCCCAAGGCACGGGCCCTTTCATCCACGACCAGCTGGCCAACGTGGCTTAGTGGGATTGCACAAGGCCTGGATGTCCCTGCTCCCTGCCCTGCCCAGGGCATTCCCAGAGGCTGGAAAAGCACAGCAGGGTGACCCAGGACTCTGGAGCAATGCTCCTCTGCTCCAGCACGGTGAATCCTGAGTGGGCAGCGTGGCTCCATTAAAGCAGGGGGAAATCCAGCGTTCAGCTCCCAGCAAACTCAAGGAATGCTGCCTTGGAAGTGCCACGGCCATCCCTCAGGAGAGGGCACAGAGAGCAGCTCCTGCCGACCTGCGGATATTCCCTCTCCCTAATCTCCCTTCCGGATAAATCCCCGCCTCTTCCTCCAGGCTGCCCTCAGCAAATCCCGGGAGGTATTCCAGAGATAAGAGCAGTCTCCATGAGGAATGGGCGAGGAATGTTTTGGGTTGAGCACCGAGCCCTTCTTTCCGACAGCAGCAGGTTTGCCCACACGTATCCTCATTTCCCAGGCCATCTGGGAAGGCTCACGACAGCAAACACACCGAGAGGAACACGCCACCAGGTGCTGCCTCTTCCTCAGCTGCAAATTCCACCAAAAAGTGGAAGTAATTCCTACAAACACTGCCATGAGCCTATAGAATCACTGCCATTCCCTCTTTCTTAGTTCTTTTCTTATTAATTTTAACGTCCTGAGCTCCACGAGATCTCTGCTGCCACACCATGACCTCAGGAATTAATATCGCATCCATGTGCAGGCAATACAGGATTATGAGTGTGAGAGATAAAACACTTTAATAATCAAAAGGTGACATTAAAGCTAATTAAATTCAAATTAAAGTAAGGCTTTGAAAAACCAATTAACCCACAGAGTCACAATGTGGTGGCAAAGCTGCATCTGGCACCTCCCAACACTCTCAAATCGGGACTGGATGGATCTTTTCCTGAAAAACCTTCTCTGGTTAAAGACAAGCTACGAAATAACTACAGGAATTTTAGGAGAACATCGTACACAATATCCAACTAAATGACCCCAAAACAAGAGGGGCTTTGTGTGACAGGCAGCTCCTGCTGGAGACACATGGACAAGAACAATCCAAGGTGCTGAAAACAACGGGGAACAAGTTCCAGTGGCTTGCCAGGTGGGCCTGCCATTCCCAACTCTCCACTAGGAAGTTGGTTCAGGGATAAACGATCCAGAAACCACGAATCTGCCTCAGAAAGCTTCCTCCTGTTCCCTTCCCTTGGCATTTCCTAGTGGCAAAGGGAGCTGCCCAGGCTATGCTGACTGAGCAGCTTCTCACAGGGCAGTATTTCCCAGCTCCCAGTCATTTATAAGAGCAGAGATATTAGCACTCCAGTGGTTTTCCAAAGTTTCGGACAGATTTTAAAGAGCAGGAAGCCAGCTAGGAAGCTCCACCTTTCCCAAGGATCACATTCATAGCAGGAAAATCATCTCTACAAATTAAACTGCTCCTGGAATGATTTCTGTGTCCACAGATCCCAAATCCCCTCATTTTCCCAAAGGGAGCAAGACACGTGAGTAACCTTATCCCTAACTCCTGAACTCTGAGGAGAAGGTGCATTCCGTACTTTTCCAGAGTCAGAGGGCAGCCACTGTTAAAAATTTCCCTTTCCTGTGGCCACCTCCACGGCATAGGAGGAAGAAAATCATTCCCCTGGATAATCTTTATGCTTGGACACGGTAGGAACTGAGTCATTGCCAAAGGATACTTTAACACGTATGGGGGTAAAAGTAACACGAGCAAAAACCTTGGGACTTTTCCAGGTGTTTGAACTCCTGGCTGCCAGCACAAGCTACTAGGGAAAAGAAAACTGGATAAACAGGGAAGTGAAGGAACACACTTGTCCACGCTGCCCTACTGGAAGGGACCACCCGACACAGGGAAGCTCCCCAGAGAACAAGGCACACCCGGATTTTCAAAGGAACCATCCACATGGACACACCAACTGCGTTACAGCATTTACCCTGGGGCGACAGCCCCGTCACCACCACCAAAAGGTGCAACGAGCCGACATTCTACGGCCAAAACAGCTATTTTAAGGCTTCACGAAACAGCTGGCAAGAGCCACCTTAACGAGGGAGCAAGGCAAGGACAGTTTTACCCATTTTCCATTTAAAGGTTGGCACCGGGATCCCACGATTCGCTCAGCCCACATGTGGTGTGCCCGCCCGGAAAGGTCCTGCTGTCCCCCCGAGCCCGCGACGTCCCTCGGCTACACCCGCGCTCCTCGGCGCTCCGCAGCGATCCCGCCGGGATCCGGCAGCATCCCAGCGCTCCTCTGCAGCCTGCGCCGGCAGGAATGTCACCTCCTTCATCGGGATCAACACCCTCGGCTCCGCTGCTGCCCAGATTGGCAGGGTGAGAGCCAAGCGCCCTCCCCTCCCACTCCTCCACGCCGCGCTCCAGCCAAATCCCATCGCCCTCGGCTCCTGTTCCAAGGGAGCGTCTTCAGCGGCAGCGTGCTTCCCTTCACGGGAAGGGACGTGCGTGTTCTACACACAGCAGAACCCCTGTACCTGCTGCCGAGGGGATTTGTGGAGCAACTCCAGCAAGGCCGGCATTTAGGAGCGCTCTTCCAACGCGCCTCTTTCCGCAAGGACCGAATTCACCAAAAAAAGCTGATTTTCTCCGCTGGCCCCACACCGCCAGCCGTGGGTTTCTCTGCACCCGTTTTATGGACCGAGACACGCAAAAATACACAGCACCTGCTCAGCGCGAGTGGGGCACGACAACTTCATCTTTCTGCCAGGATCACTGGGAAGAACACGGATGGAAAAAGCTTAACTTCCGAGATTACGGGAGAGGAGAGAAGGAGGTGGGGTCCATACAAACAGTGTTGATAACCGGAGTCATGCAGGAATGCCTGCCCGAGCACGGTGGGCTCCCAAGGAGCTGGAAAACGCCTCCAGAGCACCCACCAGGCAGGGTAAGCTGTCGGGGTCAGCCCTAAGGGTCCCGCTCCCGGAAAGGTGGGGACCAGGACAGGGAAAGGAGCTGCCACCGCCAAAGGCCAGCCCTGGATCCCCGCTACATTGCCAGGAAACAATTAACGGCAGGGCTACAGCGGGAAAACACCTGCAGCCTACTCCAGCACCGGTACCGGCGACAGAAGAGACACGTAAACGAGACAACGGGTAGCCGATAACTCGGAAATTAACATTCTTTAGGGCGCACTCCACATCCCATTCCTTGGGAGCCCCCCGCTACCCCGCTCCTCAGCCCCTCCATATCCCATTCCTTAGGGCCCACGAGGAGCGCCGAACGGCGTGGGAAGGGGGGAGGGGGCATTCCCGGCGTCTCTCACCAGAAGAACGTGTTGGTGCCGTCGTCGTACACCTCGGACTCGGTGCTGCGGCGGGGCCCGGCGCCGTCCCGCTCGGCCCCGGGGGCGCCGCCGTTGGGCTG
>VZTN01035807.1:51782-75893 GCA_013400515.1 Erpornis zantholeuca | reverse complement strand
CCCCAAGCCCCACTCGGTGACGCGTGACCGCCAGGCGGCGCCCTGAGCGCGGAGGAGCCGCCGCCGCCCCTCAGGGAGGGACCCCGAGCTCCCCTCAGGGAGGGACCCCCAGCGCCCCTCGGGGCAAAGGAAGAGCGCTAATTAAACAAAATGTCCTCATCGTTCTGCACGCCCTCTCCGGCACCGTGCGGGGAAAAAGCGTCCTCTGCCCGGGTGTCGTGCTGCTCACGAGCACCCCGCGCTGGGGATTCCAGTTGGTCCCGTCCCTGAGGCCGTGGCTGTCCCGATTTCCTCGTTGCGCGACGAAACGTTCAATACCTGTTAAATACCTGCGTTTTGCTGGCAAAATAAAAGTGTGTTTTGCTTTTGTTCCCAGCCGGAGGGTCTGGCCAGGGCTGGGGGTGCCTGCAGGGTGCTCCTGTGTCCTCGGATTTGAAGTATTCTAAAATTCCTCAACCCTTCCCAAATTACCTTGGTCAGGCTCCTCGTCCGGAATGTGCCGCGCCGATCCTGGAGGGCAGGCAGGGAGCTCCGGCTTTCTGGAAAGATCCCGGCACGGCAGCAAGCACCGGGATGCTGCATGGAGGGAAGGGAAAGTCCTGCGGGAGCAGGGAAATGAAACGGGGAAGGAAATTAGAGGAAACATTCACAGGACTGAAAATGACCAAAATGACCTTTAAAGGTCCCTCCCCACCCAAGCTATTCCATGGTTCTAAGAAACACTGAAAGGGAGCAGGGTTAGATGGGATATTGGGAAGGAATTGTTCCCTGGGAGGGTGGGCAGGCCCTGGCACAGGTGCCCAGAGCAGCTGTGCCTGCCCCTGGATCCCTGGCAGTGCCCAAGGCCAGGCTGGACACTGGGGCTTGGAGCAGCCTGGGACAGAGGGAGGTGTCCCTGTCCATGGTAGGGGATGGAACTGGATGGGCTTTTCCAATCCCGGGATTCTCGGATTCTGCGGAATGACGGAGCTGGCCACAGGAGGGCAGCAGCGGGCTGGGCGAGCAGCGGGCAAGCCCCGGCAGGGTACAGATCTGGGCTAGATAAAGGACATTTCTGGCTGCTGCACAATCCCCGGCCTCCCCCGAGCCCAGAACGCTCTCTCCTGCACATCCCACCGCGCTTTATGAGAGCTGGAGGCACTCACCTTGTTCCAAGAGGTCACGGAATGTCCTGAGCTGGGAGGGATCCACACGGATCAGCCAGTCCCACTCCTGCCCTGCACACACACCCCAACAATCCCACCCCGTGCCTGGCAGCGTTGCCGAACGCTCCTGGAGCTCCGGCAGCCTTGGGGCGATGACCATTCCCTGGGGAGCCTGTCCAGTGCCTGACCACCCTGTGGGGGAAGAACCCTCTCCTAACACCCAGTCTAAGCCTTCCCTGCTTGGAATGAGCACCCAGTACTGTAACTACGAGCAGGGCTTCACCCCAAACCACATCCTCTGCTCTAACATATTGACTGGAGCTCCAGGGATACCCACGGATCCAAACAGACCAGGATTTGGGTGAAAACAGCCCCACTTTACAAGAGAACACAGACATCTGCTGCCATTTTAGCACCATCCTGAATCGGTGCCTTTGCACCCTTGGAAGAGGAGCTGCCTGTCCAAAAGCATTGCTGGGAATGGACAGGCAGCCCCTATCCAGCTGCAGTGGTTACACACACAAAACCCTTCAGCAATCTCCTCAGGTGGGAATTACCATCTCCACATCCGGCCAGGACTAACGGGTCAGGGAACGCTCCTGGAGCCTCCCTGCCAACACTCAGCGCAGGTCAAACCGCTGCCCAAGGTGCCTGGAGCCCAGTGGGTTCAGGTTTGTGACCAACCCAGCAGCCACGGAGCTGATCATATCCTAAATAACTCCCTCTGCTCACGCAGGGCTCATGTGCCTGCAATACCTTGGCACAGGTACGAGCCAGAGCTCCTCAACACCTTGTGTCTCAAGAGGATTTTTCACAACAGCCTGCCAGGTGCAAGATCTCCCTCCCCAATTTCAGCTTTCCCTGCTGAAGTCCTCAGCCCCAGTCACAGAACAGCAAAGGCAGGAGGGGAGGGAAGCACTGGAAGAGGGATGGCATCGACCTGCTCACCTGCCTTGCTGCAAAAGCAGCTAAATCCTGCCCAGGCAAACCCAAATTCCTCCTGAACAGGAGTGGCAGCAGCACAGCCTCCTCCGAGTGCCAAGAGAGATGCTGCAGAGGCTGGATAAACCTCGGACAAAGGCAACCTGCGGGCACAGACTCACCTTCCCCACCAGCTGGTGACACCCATGGGCTTTCGGGACTGCTGCTGGGTGCGGGAACTCCTGGGCTGTCCGGAGAGCCGAGCCTTTCTCAGGAGGGAGAAGCAGGAGCGTGGGAGGAGCGCCACGGGCTGTTCCTCCCACAGGTAACCCCATTTCCCTGGAGCACGGCAGCGCTCCCATCGCAAAGGGCTTTGCGGAAAGCGCCGCCTGGCAGGGCTTCGCTCTCTCTGGGTAAACACCACACGCTCCCGGAGATAAAGCCCGCTCCCAGCCCCTGGATCACCCCCGGAAGGCTAAAGGTCTGCCCACACCTTGTTTTCACGCTCAGCAGGACATTGGGAAGTCAACTAATTTTTCCTTCCCCTGATAATCCCCAGGTCTGGTTTGGCACCCGTTCGAGGCACGTGGCAAAGCCACAGGGTGACGGTGGCTTGGCGGGGAGCACCACTCTGGAAATGCTGGCTGCCTTTCCTAGCAGGACACAGCTGGATTACCACCCCCAGGGACTTAGTTTATTTTACAGCAGCCCACAGGCATGCTGTTGGAGGGCACAAGGGAATCCAGAGCAGTTATTGACCCTCCTGTTATTCCCAGGAAATGCTCTTCTTACTCGTAAATGAAAGCAACAACCCAGAAAACGGGTGTAAGGCACGACCTGGCTTACACATAACCTTTTCACTCACATTTTATAGTAGGAGTTATTCCCTGTCCCAAGCCATAGGTCCAGACTGGAGGTGATTCTTTCCTTCTGCTCTGCTCAGGCGAGACTCCACCTGAAATCCAGCATCCAGCTCCAGGGTCCCCAGCACAGGAAGGACATCAACCTGTTGGAGAGTCCAGAGGAGGGACACCAAATTGATGAGAGGGATGGAGCAGCTCTGCCGTGAGGAAAGGCTGAGAGGATTGGGATTGGTCAGCCCGGAGAAGAGAAGGCTCCAGGGTAACCTGACTGCCCCTTCCAGTACCTGAAGAGAGCTTGCAAGAAAGCTTTGGACAAGGGCCTGGAGTGACAGGATAAGGGGGAATGGCTTCTCTCTGCCAGAGGGCAGGGTTAGATGGGATATTGGGAAGAAATCCTTCCCTGTGAGGGTGGTGAGGCCCTGGCACAGAGAAGTGCCCAGAGAAGCTGTGGAAGTGTTCAAGGTCAGGTTGATAGCACTATTACATATGGGGAGAAAAAAGGCACATGGCTCCCACAGCTGTTTTACCAACCAGTGAGGCATCAAGAGGAGATTTCTAGAGCTTTCCAAGCTTCTGCCAATAGCTCCTTCTGGCCCGCGTGTGGCACCTCTTGGGGATGTCACAGGGTACAGCACACAGCCCTGGCACCATGAGGGGCAGAGGGGGAAGCAGAGCCCCGGGGCTGGCAGGAGGAACCCGGCACAGTTACCTGAGCGGGGCGGTTCTGGGCTTGCCACTCCTCTGGGCAAGGGTGAAAGGCAGCTCCCTCACCTCCTCCTGATATCTGCCCACTGCCAGGCAGAGGCAGCTCCCTCCCAAGGCAGGCGTGAGTCCCACACGGAAGTCACGGCTCACATGAGACCTCTGAGACCTCGGGCGAAGGAGCTGGGGAGGGAAACCGCAGCGTGAGAGAGCCCAGGAGCCTCAGGCCCGTCCTGCCTGCCAGCCCGCTCCTGAGGGATCTGCCCCGAGGGGCTCCAGGAGAGGGGGGCACAAAGCAAGGCTCTCCGCTTCACCATGCAGGTAGGAACAGAAACTGCCCCCATAGTCCCAGGATGCTGCTTTTCAGCATCTCCGAGCACCCGTGCCTTGGAAACACGGGACACACTAACCTCCAATCTCTGCCACTCATCTGCTTTCAGCCTTTAAGGTACAAAATTCCTACCACGAGCGTATGACAGGGAAAGCAGGATGTGCTGCTGGTCCCATGCACCATCCCGAGGCGCAGTGGGGTCACGCTGGCCCCACATGTTGGTCCCAGAGTTCAGAGGTGCCAGAGCACAGATCAGAGAAAGATGGTATGGATGGAGCTTATGTAAAGCAGAGGTGACAGCCCCAGGCGTTCCAGGAGCACCTGGAATACAGCAAGGGAACAGGGGGAGCTGTGATCTTTTTCTTCTCTAACTTGGAGGAAAAGATGTGGGGTTTTTTTTCCTGGAAAAAGCCAGGCAAACCCTCCAAGGTCAGGGCAGGTAGTAAAGGTACAGGTCTGCCCATCCAAGCAAAGGCTGTCCCACTTCTTGGGAAGCCATGGGTTAAGCTGGAAGTGCTCCAAGGGGAGCTGTGCAAGAAACATCCTGGAGATAAGAGCAATTTGATCATCTCAGTGTGGGTGATGGGAACCACCCAATCCCACACCATTTCATGACTGGAAAGGATAGGATAGGATGCCAGATCCTAGCCAGGTCCCTGTCCCAAGTCACTCACACGGGTGACTCTGCAGCCAGCCCAAGGGTGCCTGTGGCCATTTCCCAGAAGGGACACTCAGGGCAGTGAGCTACCCAGCTGGGGACAAGGACCAGCGATACACCTGGAGGCACAGAAACGCTTTTCAACATGGAAATTCCTGCTTCCCATTGTGCTGGTCACTTCTACACCTCTGCACAGCAGCACCTCCGCATCCTGTTCCAACCACGGGGCAGGGAGGAGTGAAACAGAAACTATCCTTCCTGAGAGCAGGGGTAGAGTCTAGGGTTCCTACAGCCACCACATAGCCCAGATGGCCTTACCTGCACCTGATCCCACTGCCCCGTGAGGCCAGAGCACAGCAGCCACTGTCAGACAGCATCCCTAATTCCCAGGAAAAAACAATTAGGTGTGAGAGTGATCCAAAGTCCCTGCCCTCTGTGGCCGTCCCTCCCCACACATCCTCACCTTCCCATCAGGAACTGCAGTGGCAGGACAAGGGGGATGGCTTCAAGCTGACAGAGCAAGATGAGATAGGACATTGGGAAGAAATCCTTCTCTGGGAGGGTGGGGAGGCCCTGGCACAGGGTGCCCAGAGCAGCTGGGGCTGCCCTATCCCTGACAGTGTCCAAGGCCAGGCTGGACAAGGCTTGGAGCAGCCTGGGACAGTGGAAGGTATCCCCATGGCAGGGGATAGAGCTGGACAGGCTATCCAAGCCACTCTGGGATTCTGGGACTCTATACACACCCCATACAGCCCCAAAAGCAAGCTGGGCACCTGCATGGCAGCCTGAGCCGCAGCAGCCACTGGGATGAATCCAACATCCCATTCGTGAGCCCAAGGAAGTGGATGTGCTGGTTGGGATGCTGACACCCATGCAGGACCATGCTTGCACGTGGTGGAGTTGGGAGCCACCTGGGAACAGAAGGCGTGATGCCAGCAGGTCCCTGCACCTCGCCTTAAGCTCTATTGGGGTCAGCAGCAGCAGGAAAAGTGTGCCAAGGTGGCATTAGGAACACCCCAAAACATCCCTGTATCCAAAGGATGGCTTGGCTTCCCCTCCACATCGCCATGATCACAGGCAGCACTGGCAGGGAACTGCTGCAGGATGAGGCTGGTGCACAGGGAGGCTGAGAGAAACCAGCCAGGCAGGAATGAGCCAACACACCAGGAGACAGTGTGTGCCAGGCCAGATCTGTGCCAGCATCAGAGCACCGGCAGCAGGCAGATCCCAGAGAGCTTCCCACTCCCTCCCCTGTGCCCAGAGAGGGGCTCGGACAGGATACAGGGAACTGCTGCACCCAGTATTCCCCCCAAACCTGGTTAGAGCAGATAACAACACCAGAACCCTCCCTCTGCCTCCCACCATAAATTGGACACCTTTTATCCAAGAGAAGTCCTGGCTCTTGTTACAACAGCACCTCTGGGGGAGAGCATCCCTCTTCTCAAGCCTTCCCACTTCTCCTTCTTGTCAGTCAATCTCCTCATGGCTCTTGTGCTTTGGCTGATCCACATGAGCAAGGATCTGGTAGGACATTTCAGCCCTTTCCTCATCCCAGCCTCTGCACCCTTGGCCTCCTTCTCCAGTGAAAGCTTGGGATCCAGATCTTACATCAGGACACAGTTGCACCACCACAGCTCTGCTGCCAAGATTACAGCTGGAGGAACTCGTCTGGCTGCCCCTCTTCCAGGTCACAGTGTCTCTGGTGACACTGAGAGACAATATTCCCATCCCCAGCTCCTTCCCTGAGGAACAGCGATGTAACTGTGGGGACACACCACGAGTCACATCGAAGGGTGGAAAAAACCCCACAGAGGGGGCAGCTGATGGCTTAAGCTGAAGGAGAGCAGGGTTAGATGGGATATCAGGGAGAAATTCTCCCCTGTGAAGGCGTTGAGCCCCTGGCACAGGGTGCCCAGGGAAGCTGTGGCTGGCCCTGGATCCCTGGCAGTGCCCAAGGCCAGGTAGGAGCAACCTGGTCTAGCAGAAGGTGTCCCTGCCCACGGCAGGGGATGGGACTGGATGGGCTTGGAGGTCCTTTCCAACACAAACCATTCCATGCTACCTGCTTTGTGCTCCCCCAGAGCGGCACCCTTGGATGTCTGAGTGTAATTACCTGTAAGCAGGAAGGTGGGAGCTGCACAGCCGTTCTTTCCACTGACACACAGGAGGGGAACAGGGAAAATCCAGAGTTCAAGCAGGGTTTGGACAACACTCTTAGGCACGTGGATGCTTGGGGTGGTCCTGTGCAGGGCCAGGAGCTGGATTCAATCATCCTTGTGAGTCCCTTCCAACGTGGGATACTCTGTGATTCCCTCTCTGCCCCTTGGCTGCAGCCTGAGGCATCCAACATGTTTTCCAAGGATTTTTTTCACCTTCTTTCCTGCAGGGTTGTGCCAGCCTCCAAGCGTCCGTGCTCCACTCTCCCTTCACCGGAATTTAAAACTACCTTCCTCGCCCTCCCCAAAAAGCCAACAGTGCCCTATCTGATAGGAACAGCTCTGGAAAAGGCTGATTAAAGCCTGTAAAATCCACTGTAGCATGGAGAGAGAGGGTGAAGGGTGAACACTTCCCCAGTATGAATGTCAGGGCATCAGGTGAAAGGGCTGAGGGACATTTTTCCTCCTGATCCAGATCCCTCACAACCCCAGGGCACAATGAGTTCTAGGGGAGGCTGCACACCCTCCCAGGGCAGCAACCCCTAAACACAAATCCCTTGCTGGCTTGGGAAGACCCCAAACTGGTGATCAGGAGCACGTGGGAGAAGGTTTCACACAAGCCTCCTCTTGCCTTCCTCCTTTCAAGGCTGCTGGAAGAGGAAAACACAGGATCTCCCAGGGAGCCTCCTGAAGCCTTCCCTTCACTGGCTTTCTTTTCAGCAGGATGAAATTCTGCTGACTCCCATGAGGGAATCTCCTGATGAGGACACGGACTCCTTTGCCTCCCCGGTAAGCCTTGCTCCTTCTGCAGCCTCAGCGAGTCCAGCCCCACTCAGAGAGGGGACAAATCCCCATGTCCCCTGCTCATTCCCAGTTCCCCTCTACACAGCCACAATGAGGGTCCAAACCTCCGAGAGGCTGAAGCTGGGAAGCAGAGCTCTCAGTTTTCCGTCCCTAATAATTCCCTGCTGGTTTTGTGGGCAGACTAAAGAGACGTGGGATTTTGTCCTGGTGAGCGACAACCACGAAAGAGGCAGCGAGAAGCAGATCAAGAGGAAGAAGTTCCTGGATGAGCTGAGAAAGAGGCGCTTCTCCATCGAGGTGAGGGGCTGTGAGAGGAAAAGGCAGCAGATACTTGGCCTGGCTTGGGCTCCAGCATCCCAGGAAATGGAAGAGGCCTGAACCATTGAGCTGTTCATCATATCAGAGCTGGAAAATAACCCACTTGCTCAACCAGCAGAGAGAGATGCCAGCCCCAGGACTCACACAGCCCCCAGCCCTTCCAGCTCTGGCCCTTCCCTGCCCCTCTGGCTCTGTTTCAACAGCCCTTCTCTTCCCCTCACCAGAAAATTAAGGACACAAAGCTCTTTCATGGAGTCCGTGGCCCAGAGGACATCTTCGACAAATACCAGCATCTCCAGAGGAAGGCTGACAGCAGGCAGCAAACCTCCAGCGCCCATGAGGAAGTCCCAGAGGCCACCAGGTGGGTGCTGAGCTGATTCCCAGCACCCTGCACTCACTGTTCTCCACAGCAGCATCCATTCTCCAGCTCAGTTCACAGCTGTGCCAGGCTTTTCATTTCCCACAGAACCTTCCTTCACCTTCCACCTGCAAAACTAACAGCTTCTCACTGCCCACATTTCTCCTTCCCTTGCTTCCCTGGATGTTAGTGCACACCTTCTCCCTTCTCTGCCCTGTTTTCCTGAGCCACACAACACAAGTCTGTATCCCAGAGCAGCCTCTAACCAGTTTCTCCTTGTTCAGGATACGGATCGTGAACTTCATCCTGTGGAACACTGTGACGTCCGACTCAGGTAAGGGAACGGGGATCACAGGGGCGATGCTCAGCCTGGATCTGCAGGAAGAATCCTGCCACGTGGTGGGCACTGGCATCTCAGCTGCCTTGCCATCCTGGGGGGAACAGAAAAGGGGCGCTCGGACAAGTCCATCTGCTGCTGCATCCAGAGGCTGGGAGACGTGCGCTGCAGGAACCTGCAGTTCCTCTGCTCCATCTCCCCAAATCCCTAAGCCTAACCCTCTCCCTTCTGCTCCCTTCTCCCTTGCCAGAGAAGCTTCATGACCTGATGAAGAAGAAGGTGTTTGAGGCAGCCTTTCCCCTGCACAAGGTGAGGCTGAACACCCAGTGCCCGGGAGGGAAATCCAGGAGAGATGGAGGAGCAGGATGGCGGAGCAGGGGGGGCCTGTGGGTGACTGGGGCTGCACCAAGAGCTCGCTGGGTGAAGGGCACAGCAAAGGTCCCAGCAGCTTGGAGGGTGCCCTGATATTCCTGCATCCAACCAACTTCTCTGCTCCCCAGAAAGAAGAGGTAAGGGAAACACTAATGGAGAAGTGGGCTCGCTGTGGACTTACATTTAAGGAACAGCCAATTAACGAGATCAGGTAACACAGGCACGAGAGGCAGATCTTTGTAACCAAGAGGTCCCACCTGCAACCCAGAGAGCTCAACACCCTTGGCCAGGCTCCTGCATTGTCTTAAGCACCGTTAGTTTCAACCTGGCTCTTCTCACAAGCACTGGGCTGCTTCTGCAGATTCCAAAGCCCTTAGCCTGAGGGTTATCCCCGTGGCTCCAAGCTCCATCTGCTCATCCTGCAGCATGGAACAACCCCCATGTCTGTGAGGACTTTAATGAACCTGTCTGGTTTTCAGCCCCGTTCAGAAGGCAGGGGAGGTGGGAACGGAGATCAGGGCTGCACACCCAGCCTGGGGCTGAACTCGGGGCAGTAAAGGCAACACGGGGCTCCTACAACCACATGAAATCCCAGGAAAAAGCATGGCTCTTGTTTCTGAAAACAAACTCCCTGGGCAGGGGTGGAAGGGCAAAAAGAATGTGTTGCTTCATAAACCTGCCGGGGGGCTCTGGTAGAGAGGGGAACTCTTAAAATAGAGGTGCACCTCTGAGAGCTAGCACAAAGTTAATTCCTCTGGGATACAGGGCTCCCAGTTCCTCAGTCAGTAGGTAATTTCTTATCCATGACTCCAACCTGCTCCCCACGCCATAGAAACTGAGATAGTGCCCATAATGGCAGTTTCTAGTGACTCCAAAAATCAGATCTCTCTGGCCACAACTCCCACCTCACCTCTCCTCCTAGGGAATATTTTGGAGAGAAGGTGGCCTTGTACTTCACCTGGCTGGGCTGGTACACCTACCTGCTGACTTTCGCTGCCCTGGCTGGGGTGGTGACCCTCGTGACTGGGATTACTGTTTTCGGTTCCAGCCAGGTGAGGTAAGGCCCATGGGAATGCCAAATGCACATCCCACTCCGCTCTGCAGGTGGCTCTGAGCCACCCTTGTCCCCCTTGGCTTCCCTCCTCCTTTCTCTCCAGCAAGGAGATCTGTGACGCCAGCACCACCTTCATGTGCCCGCTCTGCGACCAGAATTGCTCCTTCTGGGTCCTCTCTGACACCTGCACCTACGCCAAGGTAGGGAACTCCCTTCTCAAGGTAAAGGATGGGGAAACACTCCCAGCTCATGCTGCACCCACACCACTGAAAAGAAAACCCACCCTGGATCACACTCTCCCCATCACCACCATGGAATATTTTACCAATAACATGCCCCAGTGTCCATCACCTTCCTGCGTTTCGCCCTCCTGCAGCACCTTTACCTGTCTCGGGGGAGATGAGCATGGCAGCCCCTGCACCTCAGTGCCCCATCACACTCTTCCTTCATCTCTTCCAGGTCACTCACGCCTTTGACAATGAGGCTACAGTGCTGTTTGCCATGTTCATGGCTGCCTGGGGTAGGTGTCCGTGTCTGGGTGCCCAGCACACACAACTGGGAGAGGGAGCAGAATGGGACACCAACATAGCTTCACCCTTTGGGGGAGAGTCTTATATCTCTTCTGCTTCCAGAGCCTTCAGCTCCCCTTCCAGATACAATATCTGATATCCTCCAGCCAATATTCCTCCCCAAATATTCCTTACCTGAAGCCTCTGCTCAGCATAGCCTCCCCCAAAGCACCCAGCAGTTTTTTAGCAGCTGCCCATAAATGGCCACAGCCACAGGCAGGAGGGGCCTCCAGACTCCTCCTCCACCTTCCCAAATCACTGCACGACCTCTTATTTGCTGTGGGATGATGGGATCCCATCACTGTCTGAGGTACATCTGACTTTTCCACAGCCCTTTCCCAGGAGTGGGCCAGGTGTCCCACCTGCCAAGCCAGGGCACAGTCCTGAGTGTGTCTGTGGGCTGGGTCACCCAGGGAGGCACTCAGGAGGGTTGATCCACATGGCAGAAGGGGTGGCTGGAACTGGAGTTGGAGAGGTGTAGCTTTGCCAGGGTGCAGTGCAGGACACCCATTCCACCTGAAAAGTGACTTATCCCAAATTCCCTACGAACTGCCAGTGAAAGCTCACCTGCACCATCCCCATTCCCTCACTGCTGCCTGTCCAGGGCCCTTTCAGGTCACTCAGGTGCAGAGGGGACTGCACGTCCTTCGTGAGCCTAGGGCAGTCCAGGCTGGCTTGCCATCAGGTTGGATGTGATGTGACTCTCTGGGAGACAGAGGGGTGGCTTTCAGAACCATCCTAAGTGTCACTGCACTTTCTCCTTCCCATTCCAGCCACTGTATTCCTGGAGCTGTGGAAGAGGAAGAGAGCCTCCGTGGTCACTAGATGGAACCTGTATGGGTGGGATGAGGACGAGGTGAGGACATCATCTTTCCTGCTCTGTGCTTCCCTTTTCAGGGCAGGAGTCCCCTGGACCTAGAAAAGACACATCAGAGGGGTCCCTTGCCCAGACTGAACTCGATCAGGCTGGGCCATGCTGTTGTGGGTTGGCTGCTCATCCCTTATGCCCACTGACACAAGGGTCCTTTCTTTCCCATTTTTAACTTCAATCTTTTTTTGGTTTTAAGGAGGAGCTGGCTCTGCAGCTGATCAATAATTTGCAGCACAAACCCCGGCAGTACCAGCACTCCTACTTCCGCAGCACCATCATCCTCATCTTGGCTCTGCTGCTGGTACGTGCCAGGCGGCCACGCCAACCTTTGGCTTAAGGGCACATGGACCAAAGGAGCAAAGGCACAGACCAGGTTTTTAGGGCAGTTCCATGCCCATCACAAGGATCCCGGGGCTTTCTCATGCTCACACCTCACTGTGCTGATGGCAGGGGCCACCCACCCTCCACATGGGCTGAAGCCTCTGCTCTTGCACTGAGGATCAAGGCAATGACACAGAGGGCAGGAAAAGGCAAAGCCCAATGTGCTTGTCCCCACCGTGGGTCAATGGAGACATAGAATCCTGGAATCACAGAATGCTAAGGGTTGGAAGGGACTTTACCCAGTCCCAACCCTTGTGCCATGGGCAGGGATGACTCCCACTACCCCAGGTTGCTCAAGGCCTTGTCCCACATGGCCTTCAACATTACCGGGGCATCCACAGTGTGCCTGGGCAGCCTGTTCCACTATCTCCCCACCCCCACAGGAAGAATTTCTTCCTACCATCCAGCCTAGATTTCCCCTCTTTCAGTTTGTACCCGTTACTCCTTGTCCTATCACTACACTCACCTCTCAAACCTGTTGGCCTCCACCAAAGGGCGCTGGTTTGCCTTTGAAGCCACATCCAGAGCCCTGCCGAGGGGGCCATCAGGTGGGATGGAGCAGGTGGCCTCCTGAGCCCTCCTCTCCCTCTCCCCAGCTCATGGCAATGATTGGCATTGCCCACATGCTCGTCATCTACCGGGCGGTGGCCATGGCCCTGCTGGCGCAGAGCGAGGTGGCCCTGCTGAGCAACAACGCCAACATCGTGGCCGTGATCACGGGGGCCGTGCTGCACTACATCACCATCGTCATCATGACCAAGGTGCGGAGCCACACGGAGACCCCGGCGGGATTTCTCCACGGCCAGCCCTCCCTGCTCACCGTATCCCTCTGTCCTGCAGGTCAACCGGCGCGTGGCCCTCTTCCTCTGCAACCTGGGTAAGGGAAATGGGGGGTGTCCCAACCTTTGGTCCCCCAGCACAGCCAGCCTCACATCCCCTTCACTCCCTCCGCCAGCACGAGGCACCTCCCAAGCAGCTCCAGCCAGGGAGGGAGCAGCCCCCCAGCACACACTCACCTGCAGCCCCCATGCTGTCTCACAGCCAGCTTTGCAGGGACAGCCACCCTACAGGGCTGAGACCTGGCATGAGCAGGAAGCCACCCCAGCTCCAGGAGAGGTCACAACATGGATTTCCTCCCAGCTCTAAGGCCCCTTCTGCCCCAGCTCATGCCTCTGAGGGACCTCCCTGCTCAGCTGGACTCACCTCCATCAGAGGGCTCAGGTGGAGGGCAGGGAAGGCTTCAGAAGGGGCAGACACCCTTCAGAGCTACAGTGGCACCCGTGGGGGCACAGGGCAAGGTCCCACTGCTCTGTGACCAAGCCCCTGGGCATTGCTCCCTCTCCTAGAGGAACCACGGACCTTGTGCCAGCAGGAGAACAGCTTCGCCGTGAAGCTCTTCATCTTCCAGTTCTTCACACACTTCTCCTCGCTCATCTACGTCGCCTTCTTCCTGGGACGGTGAGTGGAGAGCACAGGGCGGCCAGGCCTTGGGATGGATGTCACCCGGGGCACGGGGACAGCCCAGCCCCTCTGCCCTCCCCAGCAGGCACATTTGGGACTCAGCAGGGCCATGATCCCATGGATATCACTGTTGCTTCCTTGCTCAGGATCAACGGCCGCCCAGGGGAGTACGTGCGCATCGCTGGCCGCTGGAGGCTGGAGGAGGTGAGGCACCCACTCTCTGACCCCACAAACAACTCCTCCTCTTCCTTTCCCTACTGCCCAGGGAGCCTCTGGGAAGCTCAGCTTTCTCCCATAGCACCTGCCAAAGGGTCCCTCGGGCCCACCCACCCTGCAGGCCACAACCCCTGCCTTGTTGTCCCCTCCAGTGCCACCCCAGCGGCTGCATCACCGACCTCTTCATCCAGATGGCCATCATCATGGTGCTCAAGCAGACCATCAGCAACATCATAGAGTATCTCAGCCCGTAAGCTTCCCACACTGACACTGTTCACAGAGGAGCCGTGGTCTTCTTCCTTCTTCCCCTCCTGCAGGGATGGAGGAGGGCCCAGCTCTGCTGTCCTCCACAGGCAGCCACACAAATCCCTCTCTCCCACTGCAGCTTGATAGCCCGTCTGCTACGGAGGAGGCGCAAGCGCCCCAAGAAGAGAAGCATGATGTTAGAAGAGGAGGAGGAGGAGGCAGAGCACCCCTGCAAAAGGCAGTGGCTGAACAACTACGAACTCAACGAGGTCAACGTCTTCAGCTTGTTAAACGAGTACTTGGAGATGGGTACGTGGGGCAGGGGGCAGATCCAGTGCACTCCTTGGCAGGGGAGTGACGGATACGCAGGCAAAGGAGAGCTCTGAGCCACAGCTCCGCACCCAGTCCCTCTCCGAGAGCCCTGGGACACCAAGATCATTCCCAAAACAGAGAGTGGGCAACTGTGCTGGCCTTGGACCCTGCCTTGTCCCTTCCTCTCCTTCCAGGGCCACAGCTGTAGCCCCAGGGTGTGCCTGTGCCTGGCTGGCTCAACCATCCCCACAGATCCCACTCTGACAGCCCTGTGAGAGCTGGGTGTCCCCAAGGCATGGCTATCTGTCCCTTCCACCCCTGCAAGCCCCCCTGACCCAAGCCACAAAGCAGGACAAACCTGGCGTTTCCCCTCCGCAGCGATCCAGTACAGCTTCACCACCATCTTCGTGGCAGCCTTCCCCCTGGCCCCACTGCTGGCCCTCCTCAACAACATCGTCGAGATCCACACGGATGCCAAAAAGATGATGCGGCTGTACCGGCGCATGGTGCCCAGGAGGGCCAATGACATCGGTGAGGGGGGTCCTGTCAGCACCAGGCTGAGCCCCTGAGCACCCCACGGCCGTGGGACAGCACAGGGAGAGCTGTGGGTCGGGGAAGGAGAAGCTGCTTCAGACCCTGCCAGAGGCTGAAGGGCAGCTTGGAGGCTCCTTCCTTGAGCTGGCCGTGCCCAAGCTGTCCCTGAGCTGGAATGGTGGCAGTGAGCTGGCAGAGGGACCTCACCGGCTGCTCCTCTCCCACAGGGATCTGGCTGCAGGTCCTGGAGGCCATCGGCATCCTGGCTGTCATCGGGAACGGGCTGGTGATCGCCATCACCTCGGACTTCATCCCTGTGCAGGTCTACAAGTACATGTACAGCCCCTGCAAGAGGGACAACAGCACTGGCATAGAGTGAGTTCAGTTCTGGCACACTCCCTGCCCGCAGCATCCCCAAGGCCCTGTCCCCACAGCTCTGTCACCACCCACCTCAGTGCCACCACTGTGAGGCAGCTGAGCTGTCCCCCAAAGCCAGGTGGGGGGGAAAGGGGAGCAGGGGAACATTCCCACACGGCATCATCCTCAGCCTCCCACCCACATCGTCCCTGTGGTGGGTACTGACTGGGAAGGGCAGTGTGCAACACTGGAGAGCTGCAGGATTCCCAGGAGGCAGGCACATGCTCTCTCCTGCCCTCCCCCTGCTCCTCCAAGCCTTGGCTGGCTGACCCAGCTCACTCAAACTGGACAGAAGCTTTCGAGCCCTCCATTTTCACCAGGCTTTGTGAGAGTGGGTGGTGAGAGCCCCAGGTGGGCTCTGCTTCCCCCGAAACAGGAGGGTACGATCCGTGCTCAACCCGCTCCCTCCCCACAGCTGCTCCACCGGCTACATCAACAACAGCCTCTCTGTATTCCGCATCCAGGACTTCGAGCCCCACACCAAGGTGCTGCCGGAATTCAGGGGGCACCAGATCAAGGAGTGCAGGTAAGAGCAGCCCCCTGCCCCTCAGCGTGCCAGCCAGGCTGGAAGGGAAGGGCCTGGGCTGGCACCGACCGAGCCGTGCCGCAGGTACCGCGATTACCGCAACGCCGACGACTACACCCACACCGTCCAGTTCTGGCACATCTTCGCAGCCCGGCTCGCCTTCCTCATCCTCTTTGAGGTGGGCGCCCAGGGAGGCAGGAGAGGGCTGGCAAAGGGGTTGGATCCGTGCCTCGTGCCTGGGCTAGGAGCTCCACACTGCCTTTCCTTCCCACAGCACGTGGCTCTGTGCGTGAAGCTGGTCGCAGCCTGGTACATCCCCGACGTCCCCCGGCGCGTCAAGAATAAAATTCTGTCCAAAAAACATGAGGATATCCTTAATGAACTGAGGTGGGTGAGGCCCTGGAAGGTGCCAGGAGTTGCCAGTTTTCAGGATCCATCTGCTCTGGAGCCCCTTTTCCTTCAGAAAAAGAAAAGCTCCTAGTTAAAGCAAGAAGTGGTTTTGCCCAGGGAAGGACTTTGCCCACATTTTCCATCTAAACTTTGTTTAAAGAGAAAGGATTAAGTATTTCAGTGGGAAACAGAACCACTGTAGCTGCTCCAGGGCTGCTGTCCCACACTAAGCCCTGCTCTGGGAAGGGCTCAGCCTGACCCCCCTCTATGGCCACCCTGTCCCAGCTGCCAGCCATAATCCCGATGGGAGCAGACAGCAGGGCTCACCAACACCTGTCGTGGTTTGACACTGGCTCAGCACCAGGACCCACGAAAGCCACTCACTCACCCTCCCCAGCCACAGCTGGGCAGAGGAGAGAAAAAACTAACAAAGGGTTCGTGGGTTGACATAACGACTGGGAGCAAACACTCCAGGGCAAAACAGGCTCAACTTAGAGGTACAAAGTGAATTTATTACTAACAAAATCAGAGGAGGATAATGAGAAGTAAAACAAGCCCTTAAAACACCATTTCTTCCCCCAGCCCCTCCCTCCTTCCCACTGATAGCACAGGGACTCAGAGCATGGGGGTTTGGTCAGTTCATCACCAGTGGTTTCTCTCACTGCTCAGGGAGAGGAGTCCTTCCCCTGCTGCACCATGGGGTCCCTCCCCACAGGACACAGTTCTCCATGAACCTCTCCAGCGTGGCTCCACTCTCACAAGCAGGAGTCCTTCCAAACCTGCTGCAACGTGAGTCCCTCCCACGGGCACACAGTGCTCCCAAACTGCAGGATGGATCTCTGCATCCCCCGTGGGTCCCCACGGGCTGCAGAGGCACAGCTGCTTCACCATGGTCATCACCACCACCTGCAAAGGGATCTTGGCTCCAGCACCTGGAGCACATCCTCCCCCTCCTTCTGCACTGACCTTGGTGTGTCTGTGTTTTCCCTCACATGTTCTCACCTCCTCCTCTTCTCTCACTAGAAAAAAAACCTGTGCCCCTGTTTGTTTTGATTTCTTCTTAAATCTGTTATCACAGAGGCGTTACCAACATCTCTCATTGGCCAGCAGCATGTCCATCTTCAGAGCCCTCAGGGACTGGCTCTGCCAGACATGGTGGGAGCTCCCAGCAGCTTCTCACAGCACCCACCTCCATGGCCCCCCTGCCAGCAAAAACCAGGCCCTGCAAAATTAACACAACACCACACTGCCACAGCTCTCCATCTCTGCCTTCCTACTGACTGTGGCATTTCCCACACACAGGGGGTTCCCACAGACAGCCTGTCATTCCTTCTCCATCTATTCTGGGGAAAAGGCCCTGTGCCCACTCGGGGTGGTTCTCCACACCTCCCAACTCAGCCAGTTCCCTTCCCAACGCCTCTCTCCTCTCTCCCCAGCATGATGGAATACGTCACCGAGGTGTAGCCACCGCTCACCAAGGAGAAGGAGAGCATGGACTCGAGCCCCTTTCCCAGCCTGGCAGTGCTGGGGTACCGGATGAACCCCACGACCCAGTGCCACATGTCCCACCTGGGACCGAGCTGGACTTGAGCTGGGAAGTGATGACAAGACAGTGGCTTCACAGGAGCAGGCTGCTTTCTGACCTGGGAAGGAAGGAAGGATGGATGCTGTGGCAGAGCCGGGATGTGCCTCCCCAGCACAGGGAGCGGCTGGGACTGAGCTGTGGCACTGGGGACAAAGCCAGGGGCAGCACTGGGCTGCAGAAGGTGACCTGGGTCCTTGTCACTCTCTTCCTCAAGCACAAGAAACACCACGTACCTCATTCCAGGCTCCCCCTCCAGCCCTTTCTTTGCACTCCGGCCTCTTTTCCCCCTGCCTTCCGTGACCTCCCCACTCCCGCACCTCTGGGGAACTTGAGTCCTTCTTCCAGCACACC
Organism: Erpornis zantholeuca; assembly: GCA_013400515.1. Classification (NCBI taxonomy): domain Eukaryota; kingdom Metazoa; phylum Chordata; class Aves; order Passeriformes; family Timaliidae; genus Erpornis; species Erpornis zantholeuca. Next base: position 58,015 of record VZTN01035807.1, on the reverse strand, counting down.
CCTCCCCGGAATACTCCCACGTGGCTGCAGCTCCGCCCTGCTGTCTCCACGGACGCAGCTCCACCCTGCTGTCTCCATGGCCATTGTTACCTTGAGTTTAGCTCCGGGCTCAGAGAGTTGTTCCCGGCTCAGCTGCCGCCAGCCATCGGTAAATAAACACGGCACCCACGTGGACACGCCGACCGTCACCTGCTGCCTGGTACTGCTCCCGCATTCCCCCTCTGCCATCCCAAATCATCCCCCAAAACCTTTCCTTAGCGGGGACAATCCCAGCAGGTGGGAGCTGCGGTGCCCACTCTGAGGGCCGTGCGGGAGCTGGCTGGTGGGACACCAGGATTTGGCCATGCACAGTGGGAACACAGCCTGCTCACCGTGCCAGGATAATGGAAATACCCGGGGGAAATGGGGAAAACACAGCAAATCCCAAATGAGAGGGTTATCCCACCTTTTCCTGTAGACACACCACTGCCGGCTGGCCCCCTGCCCCAGACAGAACGGGTCTGTCTGCAGCAGCAACGGGGTGACACTCCAGGGCTGGACAGATGCCACAGCTCAGGGGGTCTGAGCGGGGATCCCCGAGGCAGAACTGGGGGGCAGCCCCCTCCTTTCCCACCGGTAGTGACCCCAGCCTGCCTGGGCACCACCCTGACACTGCCCGTGTCCCCTGAGGGTCCCCACCGACGCTTCCCAAGGTGTCGGTCCTGGGGGCTGTGCCCTGGAGGTGACACACCCGAGTCAGGATTGCAAGGAAAGGCACCAGGGTTAACCCAGCCTCAAAGCTTTGCGCCTGAAAGCGTGGAAAGCTGCTAAGGATCCCATAGAGAATGGAAAGGAGCTTGCTGAGCCCTCAGGCTTGTCCTGTTGTTGCATCACTGTGACCAAAAGGAGCTCTGCTCCTCCATTTAACGTACAGGAATAACCCTGATGGATAAGAAAGGTCTTCTCAGCTCCTGATTTGCTCCCAAGCCTCCCCACACCCCCACCATGCCCAGAACCTGGGCTTGTTCCATGCAATCCTTCACCATCCCGCGAATCCAACAGATCTACACTGGATTTTGCAGATGATGCCATGGCAAATGGTCAGCCCTCAAAAAGGGCTGCTCCAACACCTGCTGTCCCACACACACACAGTGGCTGTGGGCCCAGGAGCAGGGGGTTCTCCCCAGAGATCCAACAGGGTTCCCTCTGTCCCTTTCCTTCCCCCAACAAGCCAACAGCACTGGTAGTTTATATCCTGAACAAAGAGGAGTCAGAGTCAGGGTGTTTCTCCATGGGCACAGGCCCACAGACCTACCTGAGACCTGTACCTGTTTATTTACATATATATAGGCATAGCTATTCTATATGCATATATTTAAATATTGTTAAATAGACTATAATTATTAAATATATATATATATTTAAAAATATATCTAGAAATACATACACTGCACCCATGGCCTTCTTCTTCCCTTTGTTGGCCTCAAACCACGTGCTGGTTGACGCTTTTGCAGCTCAGGCTGGTGTTTGTCCAGTTTGCTGGTGCTGCTGTGGCCACGTCCATGCCCAGGGCATGCCGAGGCTCTAATCACCTCCATGGTAATTAGCACAGGGAATACCTGCTGCCCACCAGCGGCCATGGCCGGATCCGGCTCCCCACGGCCAGCATCAGCCGGAGCAACCACGCCAGTACCAGCTTCATCCGGCAAAAAGGCTCTAAAGTCAGGGAGAGGGGGAAAGGGAGGAGAAGGAAACAAGCAGGAGACCCCGCGATGCCCACGGGCACAGCTCATGGCAGGTTTCTTCTCGCCCTGACACCTCCGTGGGCTCTGCCAGCCACGGAAAAGCAGGGGGCTCCTCCTTGGCCCCCAAGCCTTGTGAGAGCTGCTGAGTGCGCTCCGATCTTCTCTTTTTTTCCTCTCTTTTCCCCTCCCCTGGAGCCGGAGTTGTTGATTTTTTCCCCCGGCAGGTTCAGGTGGAGGTGGAGCAGTGGGAGGAGGGACAGCCAGCCCTCCCCACGGGCCTGCTGCCCGGGGATTGGGGCAGCGGCAGCGCCCGGCCGAGGGCAGGGGCTGAACTGGGAGGAGAAATAGATAAACTATTAAAACAGAAAGAAAAAAAGAGAAATTCCAAGCACTGATCTGGCTGGTCCGGTCGGCTCCAGCGGGAGGCGGAGAGCAGGAAACCCTCGGCTGGGGAAGCTCCAAAGGTAAATGCAGCTCCCCTCTGCTTCCCTTTCCGTGCCCAAGCCACCTCGGGTGAGGTCGGCAGGGTCTCACCCTCACCCCATTCCCCGTGGCTCTCCTCTGGCTCTCCATCCCGCTCGCTCCCTTGGCACACCCACCCCAGCTCCCTGGCCACGGTGCTTCCCTGCCCGCCTGGCTTTCCCCGTGGCCGTGCTCCAGGGAATGCCGCGCCCAGCCATCATTTACCACCCCACAACATCCACGCGGTCCTCTGCCTCAAATCCGGGGTGTCCCCACCCCAAGATGTGGGAAACGGGAGCCACTGCTGCCCGTTAGCCAATGCTCCTCCCTCCTCCCTCCCTGGCACTCAGCAGCCCCAGCACCTCGTGGGCATCCAACACTGGCAATTCCCTGGAGCAAAGGGAATTGGGGCTCCCCACACCCCCTGGGCAGGCTGCAGCATGTTGGAGCTTCCTTATTCCGACCCTCAGAGGAAATGGCTTAGGAGTGACCCATCCAGGAGCAGAGCCGGAGCATCGTGCCAGGCAGAGACAGCCCCACGGCACCCTCGTGAGAGTCTCCCACGCTGTCTCCGTGTGAAATCCAGGTGGGCTGGCTCATCTCCATCCTGTCCTCTTCCTTCCCTGGCCACGGAGAAGCGCAGTTAATCCTTTAGGTATAAATCGCTCCCAGCTGCTCAAGCTGAACACGTACCGGGCATCTCTCGCGTACCTTGATCCCTGGTCTCACCCCACGCCTGGCACCAGGCTGCTCCAGAGGGGAAGCACCGTGCCTGCATCCCTGCTCCAAGCCAGGCAGCACCACAGACCTCCCCCTTCCCACCCCACACCAACAAACAGGGGGGGACCAGCCCTGCTCCCACCCAAAACCAGGGTGCATCCAGGAGCGCTGAAGCTCCAGAGCAAAGAGGAGCCTGGGAGAGGCTCCCACCCCTCCTGACTCCCAAAGTTAGGCCAGGTGTTTACCATGGAAACACCGGCACCGTGATGTCCCTGAGGCTCCCAGCCCAGCCCCAGCACCCGCATCACCCACAGCAGGCATGTGGGGACAGAGGAGCCTGGCCTTGGAGAGCTCTGCTCCTCCGTCTGCTCCCAGCATCTGCCTCTTCCCGCGGGGCCAGCGCAGTGACACTGCTGCCTGGTGCCAGCAGCCCCAGCACCATGTGCCATGCTCCTGTGCCATGCCCCTGTGCCATCCCCCTGTGCCTGGAGTGCTGTGCCAATCCCCGGGCACAGCCAAGGAGGAACACCGCACTCACCGGAGAGCTCTCCGGGTGGGAGGCTGCGTTCCCATAAAACCAGACTGCCGGTAATTAACAGGTTCAAGGGCACGTCAAGCTGCAGGCAGCTCTGCAGCCCAGGCAGGGGTTGGCAGGTGAAGGGGGATCCTACTGAGACCCCCAAAGCTGTGGTTTCCCGTGGCTGAGCTCATTTCCTCGCCTCAGTTTTGGATTTGGGCTGAAGCCACATTTTTTTTAAATCCTGCAACCCCCGGCTGGTCATTAATCACCTCCCACTCGTAAATTCGTGGTTGGGAAAGGCAGGCTGGGCGTCGGCACAGGGAGGGCAGGTGACAGAGTGGCCACCAGGCCGTGGGTGGGACGCGGCTTTGGCTTTCCCGCGGAGCAGCAGCCAGCAGCCCCGGACGGAATGGCTGCGGGGGCCGATGGGGGTGGCCAGGCCCTCCCTGTGCCGGCACTCACGGAGCCCTTCCCGGTCTGTCCCAGGCCCGGCCCGCCCTGCGGCGGAGGCAGCTGGACTTTGTCCGCCCCGGAAGGCACCGCTGCTTGCGATGCCGGCAGCGCCTGTCACCTGAGCGTGCCATGGCAGGTAGGTGAAATCCCCATTCCCCCCTGTTCTCAGCCGGGAAGGGTCCCTGCCCAGGCACGGCTGGGGGTCCTGCTCTGGTGTCACCTCACGGGGAGGGCGAGGGTCCTTCCCAGGCTCCCAAACCGGCTCAGCCTGTTGCTAAACAGCCACGAGCACCGCTCACTGCCAGACCCCCACGGCAGAGCTTGTTTTTCCGGGATGGCGACAGCAGTCACCTGCCCAGCAGGGAGCTGGATCAGCTTTCCCATCCAAACCCCCTCCCCTCTGTGCCCCCAGGCCTTTGCAGCGTGCCCCCCGAAATCCTGGTGCCGGCTGCCAACGAGACGCTGGAGCTGGCGCTGGGGAGCCGGGTGGAGCTGAACTGCACCGTGCGCTGGGTGGGCACCGAGCGCTGCCAGCCCATTCCCGCCTGGAGCAAGGACGGGCAGTGGCTGGGCAGCGGGAGCAGCCAGGACAGCGCCTGGTGAGGAGCCTGCCCTGGGGACACCCGTCTGGGTGCTTTGCGGAAAAGGGGTGTCACCACCTGGCCTGACCCACAGCATCCCCGTGTCCCATCAGGTCTGGCCAGAACTCCTCGGAGCAGCTCCTGGCCAGCGTCCTGCAGCTCAACCTCACCCACGATGCCGATTTCGGGGTGTTTGCCTGCTGGATCAACAATGCCACTGCCACCTTCACCCTGCAGCGAGCGGGTAGGGACCTGCTGGGGACGGGGAGGGGGCATCCCACAGAGAGCCCAGGTGCACGGGGGGATTGAGGAGAGCTGCATCCAGGTGCAAACCTGCCCCCCAAACCCAGGCCCGCTGCTCACCGTGCTCTGTCCTGGCAGAGGCGGCGGGGCACGTGCCGGCGGTGCTGGCAGCCCTCCTGGTCCTGGTGCTCCTGGTGCTCCTGGCCGTGCTCTACGTGCGGTGCCGCCTGAACGTGCTCCTCTGGTACCGGGACCGCTACGGAGAGCTGGAGATCAACGGTGAGCCGGGGGTGACATCCCGCTGGGAGCAGCCTCCCGCCCTCGGGGGGCTCACACGGCCCTCCCCGCGCTACCCCTGCTCCCTGGCTCTCCCCAGACGGGAAGCTGTACGACGCCTACGTCTCCCACGCCACCGCCCCCGACGACCGAAAGTTCGTGCACTTCATCGTGAAGCCGCAGCTGGAAAACCGCCACGGCTACAAGCTCTTCCTGGACGAGCAGAACATCCTGCCCAACTCAGGTAGGCCCCCGGGCAGGGCTGGGCAGGGGGTGACATGGGGATCCGGGGGTTTGAGACCCCTTTGCCCGCAGAGCCATCGGCTGACCTCATCATGAACGTGAGCCGCTGCCGGCGCCTCATCGTGGTGCTCTCCGTGGCGTACCTGGAGCAGGATTGGTGCAACAGCAGCTTCAGGTAGGAGTGGAGCAGCTCCCACGGGAGAGGAGAGGGGTTGGTGGGTCCCTCACCCGCCCTGTCTCGCAGGGAAGGGCTCTGGAGGCTGCTGGAGCTTTCCAGGAAACCCATCTTCATCGTCTTCGAGAGCCAGTACCGGGAGATCGCTCACCCTGCCATCACCCTGCTGAAGCAGCACCGCAGCGCCGTGACCCTGCTGGTGTGGAGAGCCGGCTCCATGGTGAGTGCCCAGCAGGATCCTGACCCCCCTGCTGCCCCACAGTGCCAGCCTCCCCCTGCTGCCCTTTGGGGCTGCCCCATGGTGAGAGCCGAGCAGGAGCCATCCCACCAGCGTGCCCCTTCCATTCCCAGCTCCCCATTTTGTGCCAGCCTCCCCATGGTGAGAGCCGAGCAGGAGCCATCCCACCAGCATGCCCCTTCCATTCCCAGCTCCCCATTTTGTGCCAGCCTCCCCTTGCTGCCCGCTGGGGCCGCTCCCCGGGCTCCAATGCTAAAGAGCAGGTTGGGGCACTGGCCTTTCGGAAGAAATTTAAAAACCCAACCAGAAGAGCCCTGGATCCGGCAGCTCACCCCCCAAACCTGCGCGGTCAGGACCCCGTGACACTCCAGGGTGTCCCCGGCCCCAGCTCCCGGAGCGGAGCTTTGGCCCAGGGCCACTCCGGCCATTTCGGGGCCAGGCTGGGAGCCGGAGCCCTGGGGAGTGTTCCGGCAGGTCGGGCCGGTTTCTCCGCCGCCGCCTGGGCACGGTGCCACGCCGGAGCACAGCCCTCACCTTGGCCGAGCTCCCGGCGCCGGGGAGAGCGAGCCCAGCCCGGGAAACCGCGCGGGGCCGCGCT